>BMAO01013782.1:0-21794 GCA_019973975.1 Trichonephila clavata
TTCGAGAGAATCAGAACACATGAGCTTGATTAGAATGCCAAGTACAATCCAAGTTTCATGTTACAAAACCAAGACGTATTTTAAAATAGACCTTAAGGCTCCCGTCTACAACTATTCTAAGTTTTATTAACGTCGTACTCTAAGGCAGCACGAGGGCTATTGGGTCAAGTAACGACATTTGAGCTGACACGCCTCTCTAAACTATCCCACTATACCAATGGAAGGACTTTAAGTTACAACAGATTTAGCTGGCATCAGTCCTCTGAAGTGACTGGCTACTATTGGCGGTAGATCATTGGCTGCTTGCACCATTCTCCGCACGTACGGGGGGGGGGAGGCTGCTATTTTAGAAAAAAGAAGGTCAAGTAAACAGAACAACACCTGAGCTATCCCTCTACTTTCCAAATCCTTTCACCACACGAAAGGGAGGACTTTGAGCCATGACAGGTAAACTTATGATCAAGGTTACGGACTCGTGGGCGGCGTGTCAAGAATTCGAGCCTAGTATCTCTGAAGACCCACCGTGCACAGAAGGCCGATGCATGTTAAATCTGTCGAGAGCTCAAACGTCCTCTCGTTGGTGTGGTGTGGAAGTAAGGAGAGGAAGGTCAGCTCAAGTGACATCTTCGTCACTTAACCATGGTTCAAAATGACGTGGTCCGTCGCCAAAAGCCCTCGAGTAGCTTAATCGTGCGACGTTAATATTCAATCATTGAACCACGACGGATTTAAAGTAATAGAGCCGTAACCGTGTGTGTAAATTTTATACATTTTATATATACGCGAACGAAAAAAAAAATAAAACCTCTACTCTGACAACTAAATGTTTTTCGTAAAAAAAAAAATTTAAAAAAAAATTGTGGATTTGGTGATTTAAAAAAAAATATACTGAACAATAACTCATCTTTCCGAGAAAAATCAGTAAGGATTTATTTTAAAAAAACTAACATGTTTTATCTGAACAGAAAGACGTAACGTCATCCGGTCAAAAGTTTAATCTGAAACTCATAAAAAGGAAAAATAAGAGATTTGTGACGTCACATTGCTCAAGAGTGATATCACAAGAGATTGCCTATCGGCAAACACGTGCTCAGCAGACTCGCGTGTTTTGAGCCGATCCTCTTGTTGATGGGGCGTGCGACTGTTTTAAAATTTTAGAGACTAGAGCCAACACACATATTGTACTAATGTGGCAATTAAATAACTAAACAAGTCTTGAAAATTTTCTTAATAAAAAAAATTTTACGTACCATGTTTTTATAACCATTTTCATGCATTGTCATCCACTTCTCAGCTATGCTCCAAATTTCAAGTCTCTAGCTCATCGGGAAGTCAGTTTAAAATCAATTACAAAATTCCACCCAGACAGACACACAAGAAAGCGAGTTAATAAGCGAGCTTGGTAACCTGGGGGGCCTCTTTTTCACCCCTGAGCCACGAAATTGTTTACGTAGACGCAACTCGACCCGAGCTATCGACAAAAGGTCTTTGTTCATGTAAAAACGTTTAAGTTCCGGAGTTACGGGACCCTTGTCGAAATCGGGCCCCGCTTTTTCGGGGATCCGGATTCAAAACTAGAACTTCTTTTTTCACATTTTCATGCATTGTCATCCACTTCTGAGCTGTAGTTCAAATTTCAAGTCGCTAACTAAAATCAATTACAAAATTCCATCCGGACAGATAAGAAAGCGAGTTAATAAAAACATAGTAAAATTAGCTTTTGTGGAAACAAAGTACAAATATCTTTTAACCCCTTTCAACATACTCCCCTTCCCTATCGATACATAGCTGTATACGAGTTTTCCACCATTCAAAGCAGTGCTGCGGCTCATTAGGTGGGTGTCACCTTTTTAAGTAATTCTGCTGTTTTTGGATTCACCTCTCCTACAGATGGAAAATGTTTCCCATTAATCCATTTTTCACTTTAAAAAACATGTAGAAGTCGCATGGTGCAAGATTTGGTGAGTACGGTGGATGTTCGAGCCCAGTAATGCGTTTGTCCGCCAAGAACTGTTTTACAGAGATCACAATGTACATCGAGGCGTTGTCATAGTGGAAAATCCATGCGTTGTTGCTCTACAGATCTTGACTTTTTTTCCTCGCTCTTTCTCTCAACTTTCTCAGAACCTCAATATCGTACTGCTGTTTTACCGTTTGGTCGCGAGGTACTCATTCAATCATGATGATGCCATTAATATCAAACAAAATGATGAGCATCACCTGTTTTTGATGCTACAGATCGACAAGAACCCCGTTCAGCAATTTCCCGATCTTCCTAAAATCATTTGCGACTTTCAAAAATTTGACTGTGTGACATTTTTTCAATTATCTCCAAACACTCTCTTAATAATTTAAAACATTCAGCTGAAAGTTTTTTTAATTTCATGAGGAATTTCAAATGTACACAGCTCGATTTTTACGTGTATCATGAACGCTGCACTTCGACACAACTACGTATTTCTTAAACACGGATAAAATAAAAAAATTGAACTAAATATAGGGAATAACGGGCCACCAGTACCGGAAAGATCAAGGTCGACTATATTCTATTCCCATTCCTTCACACTAAGCCTAACGGCTTGGGCATGCGCAGTCCGGGAATTTGTCACATCTTGCGTATATATACTCTCCAATATATTTACATTAGGTCGTACGAATATAACAATTATAATGCAACTGATTACTGTAAATGAATAAAGTTAAGATCACTGATTACATTTGGAACGCCATTTTGTAAAAGTATATAAACGAATATTTTTATATGTAGCGTTATTTAATTTAGAATGTTTTTCAGTGGCTGAGTGGTAGCGTATCGCACTTCCACACCACAAGTCCAGGGTTCAAAACTCAAGTTGGGCAAGGTCAACTCAGCCTTTCATCTTTTCAGTGGGTCGATAAATGAGTACCAAGCTTGCTTGGGAACTAAACACTGGGGTTTCGCGTCAGACTGGCCACCTGCTCGGAACACCTGCTCATGCCCCTCAATGCCCAAGGTCATGAAAACTGAGATGGGTACAGTAGGCCTTGGCCCTCATGGGCTGTTGCGCCACTGAGTTTAGTTTAGTTTAAATTAGAATATTATTATATAAAAAAAATTATTTAAAAGCAATTTTTTGGCAAAAAAAAATGTAGCTTTTTTTCGCTAAGACTTCCTTACCGAGGCTAAACTAAGATTTTGTGAAAAATTCATTATATTTTCTGAGTAAATATCAATTGAAACAATAAGCGGCGATTTTTGTTAAAATTTCTGTACTCTGACGCTTTAAAATATGAATATAAACCCACTGCTAAACTATATATTTCAAAAATTCTATGTCAGGCTCTGTACAGAAGTCTTGGCTACACATGAGCAAAATATAAGCTGAACCAAAAGTCTTGTCCTGATTATAAATATATTACTCAAACTATTATGATTAGACACATGTTTTTTTTTCAATTTATTGAAAAAAAACTGCTATTAATTTTTTATAAGATCATTTACCTCAGTAAATTTCAACGTTTCCCCTTTGGTAGCTTGGAGCTTCCAGCTACCGCCAAGTGTTCTTTAATATGTCTTGTATTTTATAAGCATGCACAACTTAAGCTTTTTATAAAGAATTCTTACCAAATTATTTACGATATTTGAAGTTCACGTTATGCTTCAAAAGTTGATTTAGCAAGACTCCGTTGAAACGATTGTCGAATGTGACCAACAGTTGCTTCACTCACTCAAGGCCTTAACGCTGCCAGTTTCTTGAAACATTTTTTAAACTACTTCTTTATTGACTTAGCACCCCAGGAGGTTTGCTTCCACAACAATGTCGAAATTTTCGCTGAGCATTAATGAGCGACTTTGTTACGAAAAAACCAAATCACATTCTTGAATCGAAGTCTTTCAGTAAAAAATTATATCTTTCTTACGAATGTTCTACTGAATCACTCTTGAAGGAGCACTCACGCCGTTTACTACCATTACGCCATTCTACCACAGTTAAAAAATTCCTGAAACTGATCCATCCAATAATACAAAAAGAGTTACATTACTATATCAAACAGTTATTTTGTAATTAATTTTTCGAATCAGGAAAGATTTTTAGCTCAGTATATATTAATTTTATGGAAGCATTTATGATAAAAGAAGAATATTTTGAAAATATATAGCATAGGTTCTCAACGTGGGCGATAACGCCCCCTTGTGGGCTTTTGAAGCTTTCAGGGGGGCAGGTAAAGACTCAAAAAAAATTAGGGGGCAATGAGATGGCACGGAGGGGCTTAGGCAGATTAACAAAATATAGTCTAAAAAGACTTTAAAAAAACACATTGATTATGTACTAACATAAGTAAACTTTAATACTGTTTACGAAAAACAAAGATTACAGTACATTCGGACCTACATTAAATTGAATGATATAGTGCCTTTTAATTTCTGTAGTGCACATGTTGTCTTTGTCCGTTAGCAGTAGGAAAAATGTTTCGTTCACTGCATTTCATTACGCATATTATCCAAGAATTATAATTAAAGATGTTAACCAGGAATTAACGTGATTCTTAGAGGCTGAAACTGTCAATTTATATTTATTTTGTAATAAATTTTAGTGTATTATGAATTACTTTTTATTATCAAAACCCTTGCCTGTCTTTATAACAAGCAACCTGAAAAACTTTTATTCCACTCTTTGAAATGAAGAAGAAATTCCGTAGCGTTTCAATTCCAACAATGTTCTATCTATGACTAAAATACATACTATAACACATTTAATTATATTTGTCGCAATAGCTAATTCAGATTCACAAGTACAAAAAAAAAATGGGGCTTTATAAAAATTAAATTAAAAATATTCTATTAGTATAGGATATTTTTTAAAACTTTAACTCTTGTTTTCACCATGTATTATGTACACTTTTATTTCTCTAGAGTGGGTGGGGGCGGTTTCGAAATATTCACTAGAAAAGGGGGTGGTATCGAAATATTTACTGGAAAAGTGGGCGCCAGTTCAAAAAAGGTTGGGAACCTAGAGGAAAATCGGGTAATATGGAATATCGAGGTTTTGGCTCTGTGTTTGTAGCTATTAATGCGTGTGAAAACCTTGAAAGTACCGAGAAAGACTCTCATGATGCATTGCTGGGATAGTTGACCACTTGTTGTTGCCATACCTCTCGCTAGAGAACAAAGTGTGTTATGCGATTTTTAAAAATTTTTGCATGTATGTTTTCAAACATTTTATAAACTACTAGTACATACTAACTAGCCTACTAACTAACATTTAACCCACCTTGTGACTTGAACATTAAAGTTAAATATGATGTACATTAAAAGAATTGTAGTTTGTGTAATACTGTTGTCATTTTTTCAGCTGTCAATGTTTTGTCCTTCAGTTTAAAAGTCAATTTTCAAAGATGATCTGTCGGGTATTTTGGAATACTAGATATTCCAAAATACCAAACACAATCAATTTTTTTGTATAATTTGTGATAGATTCCATGCCATCAACTAAAGAATCAGAAAACAAAGACGCTGAATGTATTTTCTGTGACAGAAAATTCTTCGAAGATCAACAAGAGAAAATTTGGATTCAAGTATGACATCTTGCTTAAAGTAATGAAATTTGCTTTTACTAAAACACTAGTAGCTTTTGTTCCAGTGAACGGAAAAAAATATAATAAACTGCTGTTTTTAAAAAATGCAACACCATGAAGGAATCATCAGAATAAAATGAAATTTAATGCACAAACGACTTGTATTAGTACAAATAAACAACGAAATTTTCAAAGCAAAAAACACATTAAGAGCCCGAAAGCAGTATTTTGTGCAGCCACCACGCGCTGCAATAAGTGCTGCTATACGACGTGGCATGGAGTCAAACAGATTTTGAATGTCTGCTTGTGGAAGAGAATTCCATATTGCTTGTATGCGCAGCAAAAGTTCGTCTTTTGAAGCTGCAGGACACGGATCACGAGCGAGACGCCGACCAACCAAATTCCACACGTGCTCAATAGGCGACATATCCGGTGAATAAGCAGGCCAAGGAAGAAGTTGCATGTGTTGGGCTCAACAGAAGTCTCGAACAATCTTTGCAACATGTGGGCGTGCATTATCCTGCTGAAAGATAGCTCCAGAGATGCCTTGAAGGAAGGGAACGACTTCGGGCTGCAGCACTTTACGAACGTACCTGTTGCTATTGAGATTACCCTCAATTCGTAGCAAATTGGACTGTCTATGATACGAAATCATACCCCAAACCATAACTCCGGGTGTTAGGCCACTATGTCGCTCGATAACGCACTCAGGAAGGCAGCGTTCACAGGCATAGCACCTAACACGAATGCGGCCATCAGGGTCCCACAAATTGAAGCGTGATTCATCTAAAAAGACAACTTGATGCCAATCAGCTTGCCAAGCTCTGTGCTCATGCGCCCATTGCAGACGCAGCCATCAATGGTGTGCCGTGAAGGGGATCCTGTATAAAGGCACCCATGCATGCAATCCACGGTGCAGCAGACGTCGACGAATGGAAGAAGCCGACATTAGTACACCTGTTGGTGTAGAACAACGTGCTGCCAATTACCTGAAGGAAGCCGTACGGTCATTCACCACCCAGATGTTGATCGTCACCTTCCGTCATCCACTGCCAGTTTTTCGAGTTGTTCGGTGCTCGTCGGTAAACTGTTTCCAAACTCGCATCACGGTGGAACTGTTCCATTGCACACGAGCTCCTATTACGAGATATGAAAATCCTCCTTCTCGAAGGCCGATAATTCTCCTCGTTCAAACTCCGTAAGTTGTTGGAATTTCTCCTTATTTCGTCGTGGAGGCATACTTAGGTCTCACTAAACGTTCGCCACTAACAAATAATCATTAACAATTTTCAACGTCCTACTACAGCCCTCTATTTGTACGCTTTCAGCATCAGTTGAGAGGGCGCTGCGCACGCCACGCATACGCGGTGGCTCTGAAACTTTACTATTTTGCGTAACATCCTATAATTGATATTTGCTGCAAAGTTCATTTAATTCTGAATATTCCTTCATGGTGTTGCATTTTTTACAAACAGCAATGTAATAAACTTTGTATTTTTATAAAGCTAATAAGATGGTCTATAAAATAAAATCATAAAAAAATTGTCAATTTTTGGCAAAGTTCACAATTTTTAGATAGTCGGATACCTTAAACGGTTATAATTCTAGAAGTACACTATTTTGTTTCAAAAGCCTGGGATAATACCTTGAATATATAGGGCTTCAAAACATGACAGTATTATATAGGTACATTTCAGGTTTCTTTGTATAAAAGGGGGTACACATCACACAGCGTTACACCTAAAAATTAAAAAAAAAATGCAACTTAAAAGTATAGGTGGGCGTTGTACGCTGGATTTTACAGTAATTGTTTTAAAGTTATCTGGAAATTATAGTTATATTAAAATACGCCGCTACGTACGTGTTTGTAGTAGCGTTGGAATGTATAAAGAATGATACTGAATCATTTTATTGTGAAGAAAAACATATATATTAGGCCCGATTTTTTAATACTTCACGTAAACAACTTTCTGAAGAAAAGGAAGCAAAAAAAAAACTTTCTTGCCATTAATAAACGTATTAGATGATAAAGCATAAAAACATGTGAATCCTAAACACAATTCCCATGTGGTGTATTTTTTGAAACATCCATCCAAATTTAATCTATAGGGTGGACTTTTTCACCCCAAATACATCAACACCCCACACATTAATCATTACTAACGATTTATTCTCTTCCAAATCACACTAAACACTACACAAAGGAAGAAAACACATGTAACTAATTTTCTGACACCAAAAAAGAACACTTGCGGAATCCTCCTGCGTGTTCCTCCCCCTTCTTTATACCCCCACCTTTCACTCACCTGTCGATTTTGCTCTCCCCCCTCCTCCCATTAAACTGTTGGGGCGAAGAGAATTTTATGCGTGGGAACGAAGAAGAGCCACCCCGGACAGATGGGAGATATAAAAATGATCGCCCTCTTAAAAGGAGGAAGTTGAAGTTGATGTTTGAGGAGGATGGAGCATCTTTTGATGTGGGTTGAGAGTTTGATGGCACTCTGACAGTGGTTGGGTGGAGTGAAAAATGGTTGACTGTGCATGCGCATAAGGCAATTCTGAACTTAAGTTTAATTTTGTTCGAACTGACGCCAGTGCCGGTTTAAGGGGTGTTAATTTTGTCTCGAGGGGTGAAAATATAAACAATTTTCAAACAGGTATACTTCTTTTAAATTTTAATTAAATAATTCGAATCTTTTACACATTATTTATAAAGTATTACGGTTTCAAAAAAGTAGAAAATGTTTGAAATATGATCATAATTTTAAAAATTATAAGCATATGCAAATAAGAAATAATTTTGTAATAAATATTAAGTAATTTTTGCTTTTCGCACCCCATTTTCTTAAATAGTAGCCTTTGATGTATAAAACTTTATAGAATAATAAAATGTATCGTACTCTTTAAACCCTACTAAATTAAGAATAATATATCTTTTGTATTTCAAAATATTTAAAAAAAATACTGAAATTTAAAAAAAAATTGAAAATGTAATTTTTAAAAATATTTTTAAATATAATTTATCATTTTATTTATTTAAAGATACTACGGTGTAATAAGGATACATTTAACTTTATAAATCAACTTATAGCTAGTAATTAAAGATATTATTTTAGAAAACTGCGCAAAGTAAAACCTAATTAATATTTCTTACGGAAATATTTCTTATTTTTATATGCTTATAATTTTTTAAATTATGATTAAATTTTAAACATTTTACACTTTTCTAAAGCCTCATTCCTTTATAAATAATGTGCAAGATATTCGAATTATTTAATTTTAATTTCAAAGAGTTATATATATTTGAATATTGTTTATATTTTCAGCCCTATCGAGAAAGTTAACACCCTTGAGACTCTTAAACTCATTTCGGGCCCTGGGCGCAGAAGATCTACATTCCTCCTTTACACTTGGATTGAAACCTATAATCAGAAAATCTGTTTAAGTCCAGCTTATCCGTGCCGCTTGGTGCCCACGCCAAACGCCCAATGGATAAACTGTCAATGATTGAAGCTACATTTAAACAGTGAAAGGACTCATGAATAGCACCTTGTCTTCTTGAAAGCATCTGTCAGGTGATGAGAATTAGCTCCTTTGTCACACTTCCACACACCGGCCCTTGATACCTTTAAAGGCTGGTTTCATTAAAAATATACGCCTATGTGCGAAGTTTGGAGAGGGGAGTACCAACTCGATTGTCATCCTCGTCACTTTTTGAGGACCGTTGCCAAGAGCCCTCGTGTTGCTTCGCAGTGTGACGTAATTAATATTAAAAAATGAAATGCGATTATATCTTGTAGTTTTCGGAATTATTTAGTAAATTATATGAAAAAAAAGGATAAAGTTGTAAAGAAAGAAAATTTTAATATCTAAATAGGAAAAAAAACCAGTGAAAAAAAATTGTATACACGTAGCCATCTCTGAACAAAATGCTTTTTATGAACAAATGTTCAATTTTTGAACATTTGTATGTTACCAGTGGCCTACCCAAGAGTGGGGTTTGAGGGTTCAAACCCCTTCTATAGAACATTATATTTTTAATGCGTAGCATGTTGATTACGCAGCAACCCTTGCTCTCTCACTCATCTATATGTTTTTTAAAGTAGTGTACTCCACTGTATGTTACATTTCCATTAATTTTTTAAATGGCCTTAAAGATAAAAAATATTACCATTTTTACTAAAAAAAAAAAAAAATTTATTTTAGTCATTATGTGAAAGTGCTTAAAAACTATCTGTTAAATTGAAATAAACGGATGTAAAATTTATACTATACAGTGATTACAAAAAAATCTCAGAACAATAGTACTATTTCACAAAAAATTTCAGGTAATTACCTTTATAGCTTTCTCAGCTATCCCTATTCCCGATTCAAATTTTCTAAAAATTCATATTACGCATGAAACACGTTTTACAAGGGGTGATCAAATGAAAAGGTACGAAACGACACGGTGGGTACAAATATAGACTTTATTCAAAATATACACCATAGGCCTGAGCACAACGATCCCACTGATGAACAAGCCGCAGGATTCCTTGTTCCCAGAATTCCTGTGGATGTGACGAGACCCAGTCCTTGAGTACGTCGTCCGAGTTGAAGCGCTTTCCTTTCAGGTGTTTCTTCAGTGTACCAAACACATGGAAATCGCAGGGTGACATGTCCGGACTGTAGGACGGATGGTCCAACGTCTCCCATTGGAACTTGTCCAGTTCTATTTGTGTGACTCTGGAGACGTGTGGACGCGCGTTATCATGGAGCAGAACCACACCCTCCGTGAGCAGCCCCGGTCTTTTGTTCTTGATGGACCTGCGTAGGCGTCGGAGTGTCTCACAGTACACATTGGAGTTAATGCTTTTTCTGTGCTCGAGTAATTCTGTGCTCGCATCATTTGGACGCCGCTTTTTATAAGAGCCTTTGCTCTCTCCTGCGCATGCGGGCACCTGCGCATGATCCGATCCCAGTCTGAGTCTCCAATGGCATCCCGAGATGTCTCGCTACATTCTCCCTTGGCGGAATATGCAAATATTTAACTGTTTCATTTTTATGTCGTTTCGTACCTTTTCATTTGATCACCCCTTGTAATAATGGTGACTGGATACTGTGAAAAAGTGGCATCCGCTCAAACTATAAAACAGTTATACAAGTATATACAAGAAAACCATTCGGTCTTTTTGTAAACCTAATAATTTAGCCTACAATATTTATAACATAAAACATTTTTTTCCCCAATTGTTAATGAAATTTGCAATAAGATCGTCGATACCTTAAACGTGTTGCAATCCTCCTAGATCAACTACAACCAAAAGAACCCTGGCTCAGTTTCTGCGCTGAGCGAGTTCATTTCATCCGCTAGGAAAAATAGAGAACACTTCCATTATAGCTAGAAATTGAGAATTCTGTGATCGCTTGCCATTTACTGTTTCTTCCTTAACCGTTTAACTGTCAAGGGAGTTTCTTTGAATAGATTAATTGTCAAATTTTTGTATTGCAAAAAATCAAATGTTTAGTACAAAATAAAATATACACAGGTGTCCAAAAGTTAAGCATAATTGATAATTATGTGAATAAAGAAGGAACTGTAAATCAAAATGGCGGGAAACGTGATATGCGAGTGTAAAATGGTTATAAAATAAGGAAGCAAATCAAAAGAAAGATAATAATTAATTTTATTATCCAAAGTAGCAGTTTGAAAGAAAACTGAGCAGAGCAAGGATTCACACTTTAAAGAAAACATTAAATAAAATACTGATGCTGCAGTTTAATAAGGCGTGTGGTCACCTCTACAGCCAGGCACGCTGCACAGCGATTTACCATACTTGCTATGAGATGATGAATGAGTTGTGGGCTCAAACGGTTCCAAGCTTCTTGGAGAGCTCTCTTCAGTTCTGTAACGGAGCTTGGTGGGTGCGAAAGGGCTGCAATTTGTCTCCCGAGCATATCCCATACATGCTGGATAGGATTTAAACCAGGGGAGTTCACAGGCCACGACATGCGCTGGATGTTTTCCGTTTCAAGGAAGTCTTCAATCAGCACCGCTCGGTGACATGGAGCATTATCATCCATGAATATGAAGTCAGGACCGACAGCACCTCGAAACAAGCGAACATAAAGCTCAAGAACTTCGTCTCTGTATCTTTGAGCAGTCACAGAACCCGTGTCAAAGAAATTGCGGTCTGTGCGGCCGTCCATCATGATGCCTGCCCATACCATTACTCCCCTTGATGGAAAATGATGTCTTTCCATTATCTTTCTTGGTTCAAAACGTGTTCCACGTTCTCTCCATATCGTTACCCGCCGAGAATCACTACTCAGACTAAACCGGGACTCGTCACTGAACATCACATTGACCCACTCTCCCACACTCCAGTGTTGATATTTCAAACTCCAGTTCAAACGAGGGCGTTTATGCGCAGACGTGAGGAGAATGCAAACTGCTGGTCTTCTGGCATACAGGCCAGCATGATTGAGTCTCCTGTAAACAGTTTGTCTCGAAATTCGTATTCCTGTAGTGACTGTGAGCGCCGAACCCAGTGCTCCGGCAATACTGCCCCTTTGACGTCGCGCACTTATTACCAGATATCGGTCTTGACGAGGGGTTGTGCCTCTTGGTCGACCTGATACTGGTTGTCGGGTAACATCTCCCGTTCCTTGAAACCTCTGCCACAGTCTTGAGATCACAGACTGGTCCACATTCAGAATTCGAGATACTTCGGTTTGTGATCGTGAGGATTCCAGCATTCCAACAATTCTTCCTTTCGTAAACATGTCCAATTGGCGTCTTTGTGCCATCCTTCACCTTGTTTGATGGTTAACAACGTTCCTTCGCACAGCAGTTGCACGAAACTTGTCTGAACTGCATATGCTGCGTGAATCAGTTTCTCCGCGTTCCGACATGCGCCGGTGTTTCGCGCAGGACGTAGTCGACTGAAAAGTTTTGCATACACCCAATGTTTCTTCTTCACTCAATTAATATCCGCAAGAAATTTGGAATATTTTTACGAATATTTACTCCGTGTTTTTCGCATTTTACGATGTATGCTTAACTTTTGGACACCAGTGTACTTAATAGTTAAAAACTGATATTTTGAATTAAATGCATAACAATTTTTAAGGGACAAACCTACTCGTATATTGCAACTATATATTTTTTTAAGGTGCGGCCACGCAACGTGGCAGAGGTGAAGTTCACTTCTAGTTGAACATTATTTTCTAAAATAAAAATTAATAAAGATGAATACCTATTAGTAGTTCAGTAATTCAGTTTTGGGTGGCACTTTTCCAAAAGCAAACCAACTCCTCAATTATTACACCAGAATCGTGTTTCCTTCCTTATCTTTTTTTCACTTGTATCCTTTTTAATACGCTTTTATTTGCTTCACCTGTGTATGTAACGGAATCTTGGAACTCGAATTTTACCTACTTTAAAAAGTCAAAATTTTTCACACTAGTCAAGGACCGATGACAATACAATAATTTAATAATTTTGTTCCATTGTCCTGATCAGGATTATAAGGATTGATGATTTCCCATTTCCAGATCTGGCGACTAATTCCACATTTGTCAACTCAAAGATAAGTTACAACGCTAAAGCGAAAGCGCACTCATGTGTAATACAAATACAGCACAAAAAAAAGTGTCCTTTATGTGAAAAAAAGGAAGGACGCGTCAGCAATTTCTTAGTTCAATTAACTATAAAAGCGTCTTTTTTTAGTTTTTTAAACTGTCATTTATTTGAACACTAAACTTTGCTTTTTGTGGGCTTATGTTTCGCAGGGATAGGAGGAATAAGGGATATAAAATGTCGTTCAGTAGGAAGAGAAGGGCTATCTACTGTAGTTGGTCAATCAGGAATCTGATGTCCAAAAGCTGCATCATCATATTTGTGTAAAAGCTCTTCTACAACTTGGGTTCAAAATTCTAAATAAGTAATACGCTTCCCAACTATATTTTTATAGAGCAAAAATGAGTTCCAAAGTACCTTGCCTAGTAAATGTAAAAATATAATTTTATAATATTTTTTCTGATCACAGCGATCAACATCACCCATAGTTAGATTGCAGTCAAAAACAATCTTCCTTTTTTTAGGTTGATCATGGAAGTTTCAATAATGCTCATCAAACGCACATGCTTCTTTTCTTTCCACTATGTAGCCTGTCGGGGAAAGAACTCGCGATCTATGGATCCGAAACCAAGTAACATAACCACTAGACAAAAGTGATCCCCTCTGTCCGGAGGCTGTTACTGGCTTATATAGGCACTACTCCTCCACCAGTGAGTTGGTGGACAGGCGAATGAACGAGATATTTGTTATGGCGAGCGTATGTAGCGTGTGAGTTGTTGCTGTTGCATTAAGTGGATCTGACGACTTTGGTTGATGCGTCAAGTGGGTTTGACGACTTTGATTGCTCTTGTTGAGGGTACATGGCGCCACGACAAATCGGAAAGATTTGCGTTTTTTCTTTTTCAGCCAGGGTTACCAACGTCGGAGACTAGAACCCGTAACCTATGAACTCGTGAGAACGTAACATACCACTAGAAAAAAGGGATCACCTTTGTCGAAGGCTGTGTGTGTTACTGGCTTATATAGGAACCAATACATAACCAAATAAGATGCCCCAAGAAAATTTACCCCGTACAGTACTCAGGCGTGACATTTTGGAACACTAGTGCAATGCCAAGACTATCTCAGGCATGACGGTTATAATATTAAAGGTTTACTAAAAAAAAGTGGGTAGTTGAATAACAGTAAAGGAAGGTTAGGGCGTTTAATAGGGTAATAAAGCAGGAAATAGGATATCGCTCTAGGGTGTATTAAGTACAATTATGAAAAGCATAAAAAATTTAGACACAATGGCAGGGCCGATCCTAGGGTGTCGGCCGCCCGCGTGCGAAGATCAAATGTGCCGCCCCTCTAAAGAATTTTTCAGATTTGGACTAACACTTATATTTAATATTTATATATTTAATTACCTATTATAATATTTCGCATTTAATTACTTATTAAAACACTTATATTTTAAGTACTTATTAAAATACTTATTTATTTAATTATTAATTTAATACTTATGCATTGCGGTTATACACTCATTTACCTGTATAAGAGTAAAAAGTAAAACATTAATATATAGAAATGCAACGATAAAATTTGTAGTGCAAAACTTTATATATTTTTTTTTTGGTCAACTAATAGGTCATGATAGCTACAAAATACTTTTAACAAAATAATAAACAAGCAAAAATATTACTTTTGGAATAAAAACAGACATTTTATAAAAGCAAAACGGTATTTATTGAGAAGATATAATGTAATAAAAAAGCACTAAAGAATAGATTTCTTGAAACGAAAAGTATATAAATCACTTATTCTACAAAGGCTACTTAATAATAAACTATCAAATAAGTTTGTGGCATTCTCAGAAGCAAATTTATCAAAATATTTTTGGTATGAAATCAATTTTTTCAAAGATTTTGGATTCAATAGAGACTGAGTCCAAATCTGAAAAGCTTTTTAGAGGCAGATTCTTAAAATCTCCTAGAAAAAATTCTAGACTATATACCTTACCATCTCAGTAGTGCTCACACACCAAATTACAAACCTTATTTGTTCTGTGTGACTAAAATATGGTGTAGAATCAAGAGCTATAGTGTAATATTTTTCTTTTAACACAATGCGTGATATCTCATTACGAGTAGATAAGGCTAAAATATTAATTATTTCATTTTGAAAATACTGCCTTAAGTAGTTTGGAATACGTGTTTTGTTATCATTGCATTTACTGACATTATTAAAGTGTTCTGAAATAAACGAATCAAATTTGGCCATTATTCAATGGCCTTTAAAAATTACCATTATCTCAATTTCACACTAGTTTCTCTGACAAATTTTGACTGGCTAAAAATTGTACTTCAGCAATCATTCTTTCAATGATGACGCGCACCATCTCTTTTTCTCTAGATTGTATACATTTTGTTGTTCCTCGTCAATAGTACAGTTTTTTTAGCCTAGTCTTTAATTCGCACCACGACCTTATACAGTTTTCGAATTTTATTTTCATCATTATTGTATTAATAATAATGAAGAAAAAAAACACATTTCTCAGTCCAATAAAATTCTGTCTTTTAACTTCCTCAAAAAATGTCAATTCTGGTTGTTTTCGATAACATTTAAATATTAACACGTATGTGTGAAATCTTATTTGAAAATATATTTATAATAATTTTATTAAATTTATCTCTCTTAAGCTTAAAAAAGAAAGAAGACATGAAACAACTCACATATTACTGACCTACTCACAAACTTTAAATATCCGAAAAGAACTTTTCAGAAATGCATTTTCAATACTTCGATCCGCAATAACACAATTACTTATAAGAATATATTTATAATTGCAAAATAATATTCCTAAATTTATCTTGATGTATAAAAAGAGAGAGAGAGAGAGAGAAATAAACCATCTATAAACACATGCTATATTGACATAACATAATGATTCAGAAAAATTATTCATAATCGATGATTCAGAAAAAAAATAAAAATTTACAATAAACAAGACAAATTCCATTTTTTTTAATACTGGGAGCAGTAATGGACGTCTCGTTCTAGTAATGGAAGCTGTCTAATGGAAAACAATTTAGCGTCAATTAATATTAATTCAATTTAATCCAAAAATGAAATTGTACAAACCCTGTAGTACTCTTACCTACAGCTGTGGATACGTATAAGCAAAATAATTTCATTGACATTAAAATAAGCTAGTTTTCTTTTAACTGCGTAATCTTTTCAGGTAAAGCCGTTATTCATTCTCTCTTATGTGAATTTATTTATTGCATAAATGTATACACGTATATTAACAAAAGAGAATTTTTAAAACTAAATATATTACTTTATGGTTCGCTTTTTCATGAAGGTAAATACAATAAAATATTTCGCAATACTTTATATTAATAGGGTAAAAATATATTAGTACCTTCCAATAAGGAATCTTGCGTTTGACACAATATGTCCTAGAGCCAGAAATTTAAACCCACCAGACTAGACATTGGGCATTTTGTCCTTTAATGCTAAACAATTAGTTTAATTAGAAATTAAATTCGTATTAATCTTTAAGTAAATGACATACAAATAAATGCCTTAGTCCCAGGTTTTCTTGTACTTCAGAATTTTATTTAAAATATTCCGTTGTACGAATCTTTTTGAAACATAGTGCATTGTGTCAGCCTAAGCCAGCATTTTTATTTTTTATGTAAACCCATAGAGAAAACTCTCCTCTAAGAGGTGCAATCACTTTATTACATATTCTGTTTTGTCTCTAAATCGAAACGTAGAACAAACAATGTTGTAATTTTTTATTTCTCTGTTCCTTTCCACTGTTAAATTACATTGGTTTATTAGGACAACGCTATATTTAATTTATTTAAGAAAAACACAAACTTGTCTTCGAAATCTTAAAAATTTTACAAAGAAAGAATAAAAAACTATTTTTAGTATCACTTTAATAGAATGTTCAATAAGAGGTAAATACATACGGTCCATATTCAAAGAGACCGGTAGCAACATTAATTGTGCCTTATTCGAAGGTGTACCTTACAGGAGGTACTTCTGTATTTGTATATCATTTTAAGTCTTAAAAAATAATAAATAATTCGAAATTAAAAACACAATTGCCTGTTGCTATTTCAAACGAGCTAATTTTAAAATATTGAGTTGTGCCAATTTCAACAGGCCAATTTCTTTGAAAGGGAGTTTGTTGATGATAGAAATCAGAAGAGAGTTTGTTTCAACCTTCAGGTAACCACTGAAGAGTGAAATAAAACATCTCTTGAGGTACGCTATCATCCAAAAAATTTTATTACCTCTGTCCCCCCCCTTCGGTTAGCTGACACCGGACATGCTATGGGTGTCCGGAATGTCCGTTGTGACCCCAGTTCGAGATAGTTAGAAAGTTACAGAAGATGGTATAAATATATCAAATTTCCTGATTTAACACATACTACGGCCTTGAACCTTCAAGGTTCAACAAAAAAGAAAATTGACATTTAAGGTACATATAGTAGAAAATCAGAAACACACATTAAATTAAAAAAATACTAGAATCTCAATACTAAACACAAATATATAACTAGAAATCGCAAAAAAGACCAATCAGATTTATATTTAACTATGAATTCTGTCAGTAAGCCAGTCAAATATTTAACTGTGCATTTAAATACGAGTTTTTTTCCCAAGAGATATCTATAAATTTGAAAGGTAAACAATAAGTCTTTTCAGCAGACATAATTTTTAATTGTATATAAAAGCAGAATCTAAAAGGACAGCAGTTTGCCAAACGCTGCTCTAAGCGAAATATCCTGTTTTTTTGCACATTTGTCACCCTTAACGCAGTAATTAGGTTTTTCCATTCCCGGAAATACATCAAAATTTCAAAAAATTTAAAAACAAGTTGTTTTTAAATAATATCAATAATTATTATATAAAATAAGGGGAATACAGTTTTTTTTTTCCTTCCATTTCCGATTTAGCATGGACTCAAACATTTTTAAATGTTTGTACTTTTATTAAAAATGCATGTCATGTAACTATTAATAAACCTGAAAACGGTTCAAAATAATACAAAGTGTATTAAATACATTTTCATCCATACTCCCTGCAAAATTAGTGTAATTTTGTGAGGCAAACATAAATTTTAAAATCTACCTTTGATCTCCTATGAAATCTCCGAAATATTTTGATAAATAATTTTCAAATGTAGTCATTAACGAAACCTATAGAAAGAAGTTTCGAAAGAATAAATAATTATTCTAAAAAAAGAAATTATTAGAAATTCGTATACAAAAGATTTTACTTAGTTTATGATAAATAAATATGTCACACTACCTTTATTTTGCAGATGCTGTTACTATCTTGATTTTTTATTTTCAACTTTATCATATACACGGAGGAAAATTCTTTACCCAAATTAAAAGTTTTAATTTTTTTTAATGAGAATTATCTCTTTTAGGACTAAAGGCAAAAAATGTCAACGACATAGGAGAAAAAACCTTACAATTAAAAACTTCGAAAAAACTCATATTTAATATTAATGGTCCTTTGCTACTCACATATGTTTAAATTTTAATCAGTGGAAGCTGAATCAATTATTTCTCTAAAGCGGTACTAAGACAGTTCTTCGCCAAATTTCAGTGCTTGCGACCCAATATTCAATCATAATTTTCATCGCGCCCCCTTCAGACAATAAGAATGATTGAGTGCAGTAATAATTCCCTTTGACGTTAAAGCTACAAATACATGATTTTAATCATAAACTGTACAAATTATCAAGATAAATATTAAATTCTGTATATGACAAGCCTATTGTATCACTAGTAATTTTTAAACTTGTTCTTAATTTAGAAATGTGAATGG
The DNA here is from genome assembly GCA_019973975.1 of Trichonephila clavata. Taxonomy (NCBI): domain Eukaryota; kingdom Metazoa; phylum Arthropoda; class Arachnida; order Araneae; family Nephilidae; genus Trichonephila; species Trichonephila clavata. The sequence continues at coordinate 18,959 of BMAO01013782.1, forward strand.
TTTCCGACTACCCTAAAATTGTGAATTATGCTAAAATTTGACAAAAATTTTTTATGATTTTATTTTTTAGGCCATCTTATTAACTTTTTAAAAATACTAAGTTTATTGTTTTCTGTTCACTAGAACAAAAACTATAAGTGATTTAGTAAGAGAAGTGCCATTACTTTGAGCAAGATATATGTCATACTTTAACACGCGTTTTCCTCGAAATGTTTTTTTTTTTTTTTTTGAAAATGCTTAAACGGGACCAGCGATTGCTCGAAAAGTTTTGAAAATAATTAACTGAATTTTTTGTGTATGTTCTGTTTTATAGTAGAAGTGTTTTAACCTTAAGATTTATTTATCACTGTTTTATTTCAAAATTTACAGCCCCTTATGTGAATATAATCACTGTTTTTTAAGCAAATTTTATATAACAAATAATATAAAGTGCTCCAGTTTTTGAAAAAATTAAAATATCTCTTATATCTTGAAGGTTACTTCAAAAATGAATAAGATAGCAACACATCAGAATTAAAAAATTGAAAATTTGTTTATAAACTTTTGGTACAGAATGGGCCACGTTTATGTTATTTTTTGTCAATTTTTACCCATTTTAGTAAAAATAATTTCTGTTTCTCTACTTAATTTTAGCATATTTTTTATAAAATGTAATAAACAAATCTAAAAAACAACAAAAAAATCTCCATACCTCCCTTTTTTTTTAAAAAAAAAAAGTTGTCACAAGTCGTCGGATACCCAAATTATCAAAAATACATTGTGTAGTACTTATACATTTATAAGTATATTATATCAGTGTAAATGTGTACTTTATTTTTTATTATGTCCGAATGTATACTTTGTTTCGGTTCCTTTCAGTAAATTTATAATATTTTAAATACTTTGCTTTTGACTTTTCGATATGCTCCCGCCCCCCTCACAGGGTTATCACGTCCCACAATTTCAGAAGCACTATACTAAGAGATAAATATTAATATATATAAATACTTGAAAATTTATATGCTGCTGAAGTAACGATTACGTACGTTAAAAATATTAATTATTGTATTTAAGAGATTTTATTTGTATAACCGATTTCTTGTTTGTGAAATAGCTATATAAATGTTACATAAATATAAATAAATATTAATATAAGAATCTCACTTGAGAGAAAGTTAAGTTAAGAAAAATAATGAATAAAAAAAAAAGTTGCGAGATTGCTTAAAAATAATCTCCCTAAAATAGTTTGGTGGTTCATTTTCTTCTCGAAATTACTAATTCAATTAAATAGCTCATAATAAAAACAATTATCCGAAAAAAAAATTTTAATTAAAAATATAGTTTTAAGTATTAGTACTTACGTGTGTTATCCCCATTAATCAAGATTTCGGAACTCTGATCAGTTTGGTAGGCCACGAAATGCGATTCCTGTAAAAACTAAATACTTTTAGTTGACGAAGCGATGTTCGATAGACAGAAACTGATTTGGCCAAAAAGTTTCAAGGATTTACTCTTTACCACGACAATCTGAAAAAAAATTCTTGTATGTGTCTTTTCTCTTATTACATACACTCTTACCCCACTGCTGGGGTAACGAAAATTCCACCCTTCAGGAAGTTCAGGGTGAACGATCGCAAAATGCCACAGTAGGGTCAGCTAAAATTTATGGCCGAGGTTGAAATCTACAGTTAGTGGCGTAACGTACATCCCCGCATCACGCGGGGGGGGCAGTGCTCTAGGGGCCCAAAGCCTGACAGCCGCCAAGTACCTACCCTTTGTAAAATCCAACTCGGGAGCCAAAAACTTGACTTTGCACGAGGGCTCAAATGTTCTAAGTTACGCCATTATCCACAGTCCAGTAAAAAATATCTACTCCATGGATTATTTAAGCCCCGTGCCACTCCCGGGAATACAACAATTACTGAAATCTGACGATTTCCCGGGATCCTCTTCATGTCATTGCAGTGAAAATCTTGTCATGATAAGCATATCTACCTGCATCCCGAGATCGAGTGCCCATAAACTTGCAAAGTAAAAATTGCTACGTAATACAGCTTTTATTTTTTAAGAGATAAAATCCTTACAAATTTTACTAGCAATGGTCGACTTTCCAATTCAGTCTAAAACAAAATAATAATTTTCCACGTTTCCAAAGTGTAAATGATAATGGTTTAGAAAATAATTTCATCCAAATTCTTTCGTAACAAGAAAATATATATGTATATTTTTTCAAATTCGGTCTAAATGCCGCCCCAGACATGGTTCCGGTTTGTCCGGCCATAGAGCCGCCCCTGTGGGCGTAGTATGTAAGAGTTGTAAAACCATGAGCAAAAATCACTTCTGTCCTCTAATTTATTTTTATAAATTGTAAGGTTATTATTAAATTGAAAACTTGAAATTTCCTCAAATGCATATTGCAATTTAAACATTATTAGATTAACCGTATTAGATATTTTCGTACAGAAACTTTTCGCAAAAATCCTTTTTAGACACCTTTGTTAAGCATTGATCCACATTGCGCTGCTAGTGCCACTATTAAGCATTAAAAAAAAACCTTTTTTAGTACGGTATTGTCAGATGCACCACGAATTTTTGCTATCAGATGAAGGATGTTTGTAAAGAATAGACATTTATTGACAATCGACCAACACATTGTGCACTAACATTCTACTTTTTCTTAAACTATGCTGTGCTATCGGGATTTGATTTGTTAATAACGATTCAAAATATTTATGTTTGAAAAATTCGTAAAAAAATTTGCTTGATTGATTGATAGAATCAAATACGACCTGCGGCCGCCCCTTGTTTTGGCCGCCCGCGTGCGGTGCACGAGCTGCACACCTGCTAGGATCGGCCC
>BMAO01013783.1:0-42069 GCA_019973975.1 Trichonephila clavata
TATACTGACAGCTATTCAATAACTATGCTAGCTATTCACTATTATTTCTAAAAGAGATACGAAACCAACATTAGTCTTTTGGTACTTATATGTTATTCTGTTAACAAAATTCGTCTAATCAAAAGACGTTTCCAAATGCCACGATGAACAGCTAAAAGAGCAAACCTTTATTGTGCACAATTGAACAAAATAACGAACTCACAGAATCCAATAATTATTAACGAATATTAATGATGATAACATTTGATAACATTTTATGAATTAGCGTTGTTTCTTCATATGGCAAAATTGGTCAATGGTATAACACGTATGTAACAATCTTTTTATTCGGTAAATATCTACAAGGAACCCTCATCATCTTTATATTACACTTACCTTTATAATTATATTAATCCAACATACCATACAGAACAGTGAGATAAATGCTAACAAACGCTAAATTAATTTAAAAAATTTCCTTGTGGTTTATTGTCATAAAAAGGTTTCTAAATTTTACTAATAAAATTTAGATTAACAGCAAGTAGGGAGAATAATACAAATTAAATTATCTGTTAAAAAAATGGTAATAATTTTAATTTTTCACATGCAAGTATGTCTCAATAATAGTGCCCAACTCTGCAGAACCAGATTTCTCGTTAGAAGTACATTGAAATTACTCAAAGAATTGTACCTATACGATTCATAGTTTATTAGAAAAATATGGTAAATGATTTTGAATGAATGATAACGCATAACAGTTAATGATGGAGCTCCAGAGCTTTTCTGTACTCCTATAATTTTTGACTGGATACGACATTCCCTGACCAATAGATCGAGCGTGGGGGTCTGGTTCTATGGCCTTGATGATCACACCATCTCAACCCTTTGGATTTTTTTTCTATTGAGCCATCTCAAAGAACTTGTGTATCGACTGCTTAGGTTAATGTGTGGTTGCTGAGAAAAACCAATGGTAAGAAAAAAAAGGTGTTCGTTCCGTATACCCGATGGCTACTTTCCCCATCCAATCAGTTAAAGGGCTCATATAGCTCATAATCCTACACAATAACATAGGATTGTCTAAAAAAATTACATTTTGCCACTCATGTATCCAGATTTGCCGTTGGACTCACCACAGTCACCGCTTGCCTCTATGCTACAGTTTCAAAAGGAATCCATATACAGACAGTTAGTTCTGATCCAGACGTCGTCGAACTGTCAGTGTAGTTATTGATCGTGTTGTAAACAAGTTCACTTCTAGACTCTAGATCTGTGACGTGGTTGTATTATAATGCAAGGCTAATCTGGTAAGATGTGTATCCTTTTTGGCGTTGGTGTGGGAAGCCATTGAGATCCTTCATGGTGTTCAGTATGATCATCATAAAAATATTCTTCCTATAATCGCATGACAATTGTTAGATTTCGACTAATGTTAGTAAGAGTACATCGAACTGTAAACCTCATTCTTGATGATAAAATCACATGTACCTATTACTATCGAATTATGATCACTGCTCGTAGACAGTTCCAATTTCCATTCGACACATTATATGATATTTAACAAATACCCTACATTTAAATAGAAACCAGCTGCTTAACTTTCCTTTTATGTAGAGTTTAAATTATTATTTTGCTCTCGTGAGTCGTTCAATTGCGCTGAAATACAAATTAAATAAAAAAGACGGTATCGTTTTTCAATTCCTACTATTTGCTCTCTCTCTCTCTCTCTTTATATATATATATATATATATATATATATATATATATATATATATATATATATATATATATATATATATATATATAGTTCAAATTTTCAATCGTTAATAAAATACTTTCTATTCATTCAATCAAGTTCAAATATTTTTTTTCTAACTTGAACTGGATGACACTTGATGTTATTACATTTTTTTTCAAATATTAATTAATTAATTACCGGTTTTTGACGCCAACTTAAACTCCTTACCATTGTTGTAACAATGTAACAGTTAAAACAATGAAAAAAGGTGGCATCGAAAACCTGTTTTTCAGCCAAACCGGATGTGCATTGTTACAACATTGCAGACAAATTATGCTCTTTTTTCAATTCCTACTATTAGTTCACTCCTCTATCCCTATATATATATACATCTTGTTTAAATTTTCAATCGTTAATAAAATAATTTCTATTCATTTGTTCATTGTAAGAATTGACTTAATTTTTTTTTATTACTTGTTTATGCAAATTTTACGTCGTTTATTTACTCTGAAATAAATATTAATTACATGTCCCTGTACCATTTTCTGCATATTTCACGTTTACATTAAACTTTCTTGATGGTGTTGAAATTTTAAGGACCAGTAGGGCTGTAAGGCTACAATTTCAAAACTTAATATATATACATTGAAAAAATAAATTTCACTGGATATATTTATAGTTTGAATAATTCTGAACGGAAAACATTATATATATACTTAACTATATTTACCTCTGTAAAAACAAAACTATTATTAGTATGCTCTTTTATTTTACTATGACTTAAGAATTGTAAGCACTTAATAACATTTTCTGTATTCTTAGATATCATGCTTATGAGAGCTCATTAATAAAATGTCTTAAAGTGTTTATTTCCTAATTATGAAAATACAAGCAAATCATAGAAGATTTTTACATTAATTATATTGTTTATATTTCAGCAATTTTAATTAAACTATTATAGTTAACTGGAAGTTTAGTAATTTCAACACGGGATTAGGTTTAATAGATGAGAAATCTAAAAACAGCAACCAAATAATTTGCATATATTTAGGTACTTATCCTCTTCCAGGGTGATTTTTAATGAATTATTAGATTATTGACTCTTGAGTAATTTATTTTTTAGAATATGCCTATAAGAAGCAAATATCAGTAAGAGGAGAAAATTAATTAAAATCTTATTTAAGAGAGATTTGTTCAATAAAATTCTAGCAAAATGTAAAATTGCATAAACATCTAAAATAATTTAAGTACAAGTAACAGAAAAAGGTTTCAACATAATAAGAATTTAATTTCTGCATGTAAAATGAAGGAATCATAAGTAAATGCTTCCGCCCCATACACTGTTAAAAGGCTTCGTACAATCATATTTTGAATTTCCTAAAAAAAAACTATTACATTATAAACATAGGCTATTTTTATGTGCAGTATTTAGTAACTATTGTGCATTTTGTTTTTCAAACTATTTTTTTCTTTTATTGTAAATGTACACATTTACACATATCATTTGGAGAACATAAACAACTGAGTTATTCAAATCCTTTTTAAATTCCCCTCATCCTTGTCCATTCCTATTTAGTTCAATACATGTGTATAATTTTAGAATTTATTCCCACAAACTTTTATTTAATTCGAAACTTTCAATTAAAAACTCAGTTTTCCTTTTTAATTCCACTAAATATAGAAATGACTATTTAATCATAAATAATTGAAATTAATCATATTTGTTTGCATTTATGAGGTAATTTCTACACCTTTATTTCGAAATATCAAAACTGAGTTTTGAAGTTATTTGGAATGAGTACCAGAAACTTTTCTTATTTCTTTTCTGACAACTAAAAGGAATTATGACTCAACTTTCGAAAATATGAATTTCCCATGAGAGGAATTAAATTAAATGAATGAACGAAACATTTCATTTCATTCCGTTAATGCATTTTCTGAAACGACGAAATACAAACAACACTTCAATTCCATCTGTTCACGTGGATTTTGGTGTATTACAGTCGAAGATAAGTACTTTCCATACATTTCTTCGCACTTAGGTTGTGTTACTTATAAGTTATTAAATTCTCTGAAAGTAAAAAAAAAATAATAATTCTGTCTAATACTTAAGCTACACTTACTAAAATCAAAAATAATCCTATTTTTAAAAGACGTCAAATTTCTCTCCTACACTTGAAGCAAATCTTTACTTTAAACTTTGAATGCTTGATTACATTTCTGTACGGAGAATATATGTACTTCATGCATTTTAAAGCAGCAGGATTTTGAATATTACCACTTTGTTACGTGGTTTTGATAACATATTTTTAATTTACTTGATTTTTATTGTTTTATTAGATAATTTAATGCAGACACAAATGAAATTAATGAAAATGCCATGTTATTTTTAAATAATAATTAAACATTTACAAATAAATTATGTTTCTCACTTTTAGATCAAGATAAGTAATTTGTGATAAATTTGAGTAGTATTTTAATGATTTTAGGAATGGTTATATGCACAAGGTACATATTCCCTCTGCATTGTTTCAAATTTATTCATTTGAAGGATAATTCTTTCTCGGTCCCTTCCGTTTCGTAAGCAAGTAACTTACCTCAAAACCAAAATGATCACATCAATCCGGAGGCAGTTAGTGGCTTATATAGATAACACCACGACACACTCCCCTACCAGTGAGTCGGTAGGAGAAAGGAATGAACGATATCGTCGTTATGGCGAGTGTGGGAGTAGTTGCTCATTAAGTTGTGACGGCTTGAATGCTGCATTATGTTTGGGTGTGACGGCTTGAATGCTGCATTATTTTTGGGTGTGATGGCTTGTGGGTTGCGTCATTTGGTTAGACTGCTTATGGTTGCTCATTTGGTGTGACGGCTTGTAGTTGCTCATTGTGTTACGTTTGCCGCATTTTGGTGATAATAGCGAACGTTGCTGCGCGAGATTGCATTTGTTTGAAGTTCCAGGTAGTCAATGAAGAGATTTTTTTCGGTCTTTCGTTCGTAAGCACATAATTACCTCAAACAAAAGATCACATCATCGGAGCATTAGACTTATAGTACACCACACACACACCCTACCAGTGAGTCGGTAGAGAAAGGAAAACGATATCGTGTTATGGCGAGTGTGTAGTAGTTGCTCATTAAGTTGTGACGCTTGAATGCTGCATTATTTTGGGTGTGACGGCTTGAATGCTGCATTATGTTTGGGTGTGATGGCTTGTGGGTTGCGTCATTTGGGTTAGACGGCTTATGGGTTGCATCATTTGGGTGTGATGGCTTGTGGGTAGCGTCATTGTGTCTGACGGTTTGGCCGCATTTGTGGTGGATAGATAGCGACACGTCTGCTGCGCGAGGATTGCATTTGTTTGAAGTTCCCAGGGTAGTCAATGAAGGAGGATTTTTTCTCGGTACTTTCCGTTCCGTAAGCACATAACTTACCTCAAGACCAAAAGGATCACATCAGTCCGGAGGCATTTAGTGGCTTATATAGATCCCACCACCACACATTTAATTTTCCGAATTTGATAACATAGATACTTTTACTGATAAACTAGACACTTTTCCAAGAGTTTCAAGTTTAGTATTCAATATTCAAAAGGAGAATACACTCAAAAATAATTATAAAATCACGGGTAACACAAGTATGCTTTGATACACACACTATATATATATACACACACTATATATATATATGAGTGTGTACACACAGTGTGAATCGCATTATTGAACTTTAATGAAAGGGTAATATATATAAACATATTCCTAAAAACATCTATATACAAATAAATAAAATTGAAGTGTCTGTTGTAATTTCAAATTAGCAGCTTTTTACTTAATGCACTAAAAGTATATACGGTACTCATAACAAAAAACCAATTTTAAAATTTTTTGTCTGTTGTCTGTTTGTTCCGGCTAATCTCGGAAACGGCTGGTGCGATTTTAAAAATTCTTCCTAATGGAAAGCTACATTAACGGGAGTAACATAGGCTATATTTATTCCGTATTCTTACGGAACAGAAACTATACGGGTGAACGTGAAACTGAATGCCAAGATGAACGCCAAATTGAACGCCAAGCTGAGCTAATGAAGTCTTAGTTTGGTTACTGGCGACCGATGCTCTTCATGAGACATAACAGTGTTACGCGACATGATAATACGCTGACACGTGCCATAATTTTTTTATGATAGTATCTCACTGTTCAGTTAAGTAGAGCATCGGCTGTTTCGGATGCACTTTTAAAAATAATAAATCAAGGCTTCATAAGTAAAAAGCAAAGCAAGAAACAAAAATTGATAAGTTTTACGGTTAGTTTTAATCTTTTCTTTTTTTTATTTACATTTTTAGTCACATTTAAACAATAGTTATATAATCCCAATCTATATCTATACAAATAAATAAAATTGAAGTGTCTTTGTAATTCAAATTAGCAGCTTTTTACTTAATGCACTAAAAGTATATACGGTACTCATAACAAAAAACCAATTTTTAAAATTTTGTCTGTCTGTCAGAATATAAACAGATATATTTATAAAACATATAAATACCAGCGAAGCGGGAGGTAACGGCTAGTTTTTATATAAATAGATCGGACAAAATTTAATAGTTTTCAATGAAGAAACGAAAAATATACTGAGAAAGTGAAAAAAGATTCTTTACGCTATGTGCCCACAGTAAATGTTCAAACGTACCACTACCATCATCGATTAAGTACTAGAAGTTCCTAGCAAATGGTTAGTGTGCTAGGATATGAGATACTTCATTAATTGCAGCGATGTCTGAGTTTCTCTCTCTCTCTTGCAGTTAGATACTCATCATAACATTTTTTAACTCTTTAGTTAAAGACATGAAGTTCCCTTTAAGGTATCCGACTACCCTAAAATTGTGAATTTTGCCAAAAAGATTACAATTTGTTTTATGATTTTTTATAGACCATCTTTTTGCTTTAATAATTACCAAGTTTATTATTTTCCGTTAGCCAGAACAAAAACACAAGTGTTTTAGTAAGAGCAGATGTCATTACATTAAGCAACATGCTTTAAAACGCGTTTTACTCGAAGTGTGGCTTTTGAAAATGCTCAAACGCGCGCGCGCGCGCGCGGGGCCAGCGATTGCTCAAAAAGTTTTGAAAATAAATAAGTGAAACTTAGTGTGTATGTTTTGTATAATAGTAGAAGTGTTTTAATTTTCACATTTTTCAATCACTGTTTTATTACAAAATTTACAGTTCCTTATGTAAATTTAATCACTGTTTTTTTTTAGCATTTTCATGTAATGACAAAGATAAAGTGCTCTAGTTCTAGTAAAAATTAAAATATCTCTTATCTTGAAAGTCATTTAAAAATGAATAACATAGCAACACATCAAAAAATAAAAATTGAAAATTTGCTCATAAACTTTTGTTATAGAATGGGCCGCGTTTATGTTATTTTTTGTCAATTTTTACAGTTTTTAGTAAAAATAATTTTTTCCCTTCTTAATTTTAGTATATTTTTCATAAGATGTACTAAACTAATCTAAAAAAAACAAAAAAAATCCCCATACCTCCATTTTTTTAAAGAAAGTTGTCGCAAAAAGTCGGATACCTTAGGACAAAAAATAATGTTCTGTAAATACGTCGAACATGCTTTAGAAATTTGCTGACTAAGCAAATAGTCCACATTGTCCAATCAATTAAGGACCAAACATGGCATTGAGTGTATTTAAGCTCAGGCTGATGTCAAAATGGAGTGAAACCCTGCAACATGCTGGTTCATAACATTCAGAACCAAATCTGGAAAATTATTCCGTAGTTCTAGTAACACCTCTTTCAGAAAGATGGGATATATTGTATAGTGGAGTCGATGTAATTAAAAATTGGCAAATAAATAAATCGTTTACATTCCCAAATGCTAACAAAGAACCAATATATAAGCTCATTTTGATGTTGAACAACTTAACATTTATTACATATTATAATTTGAACGTGATAAACATTTATAACATATTATATTTATAACATATGACATATAACATTAAACATTTATAACATATAAGTCAAAGAAAATTTCATTAGTTTAAAAGTTTTAAAAGACCAATAATATTTTGAAAATTAAAAACTGTTTTAATTAAAATAGAAACATATAAATAAATATATCCATATTTTACTATGCTCAATGAATATTTTTAACTTTTCAATATTTAATACATTTGTGAAAATGGAATTATTTCTATTAAAACGAATATACGGGTAGGTCCCAAATTCATGGTACAAACTTTAAGGGTAGAACAGGAGATTGTAACAATCACTTATTGTATTGGAGTGTATGGGTGCAAGTGACGTGTTGAGACGCAAACAAGGGGTATAAAATAATAGAGAAATGGAATTATCGATTAGTTGCGTTTCCTGTAGGGGGCAGTAGATGTCTAGCTGTCGTTCAACATGGTGCATCTCAGTAAGGGAAAGAGCCATTTACAATTGTACTGACAACTACGATGGGAGACTTTATGTTTGGCAAAAATGCAGACACACACACGCTTTACATGTACGGTCGTGCAAATGGTAAAAGCAGAGTTGAGCTACGAATGTATCACGCACAGTTTCCTGATAGAAGAATGCCGAATCGAGGAATGTTTCAGCGGTTACATTGTAAGACTCGTGAGATACGTACGTTCCAGAGCACCAGATATGATGCTGGTCATCGAAGAGTTGTACGCAGTCCAAGCCTGGAAGAAAGCATCTTGAACATTGTGGCTGATTGACCAGAGTCAAGTACAAGAGCTGTTGCTCATCACATAAGTGTGAGTCATCAGACTGTTTGTAAATTGGCAAACGAAATTCGCTTACACTTGTTCCATTTTCAGCGAGTACAAGCTTTGAATCCGGCAGACTACCTTCTCCGATTGCCAGTGAGTTGTACAGCAATGTGCACTGCAGCTGGACTTCTTAGATCATGTGCTGAAGATTTATGAATAGTTAACATTACACTTGTCAACAACGCTTTCAAAAAACACTTTGTCTTTCCTTTCGTCGTCATTTGTGCCCATACATTCCTGTACAATAAATGATTATTACAACATCTTTTATCTACCTTTAAAGTATGTACCATGAATTCGGGACCCCCCTGTATATGTGTGCATTGCTTTTATAATTAAATAAAACTGTATAACAATAGAGTTGTATAGCAATGTGCACTGCAGCTGGACTTCTTAGATCATGTGCTGAACATTTATGAATAGTTAACATTACACTTGTCAACAACGCTTTCAAAAAACACTTTGTCTTTCCTTTCGTCGTCATTTGTGCCCATACATTCCTGTACAATAAATGATTATTACAACATCTTTTATCTACCTTTAAAGTATGTACCATGAATTCGGGACCCCCCTGTATATGTGTGCATTGCTTTTATAATTAAATAAAACTACCAATATGCAAATTAATTATACAAAAACAATACAACAATAATACAAGCAATTTTACTTAAGAAATGCCAATAGCAAATATAAAATAAAATTTATAACAATCCTTAACTATTTATTTATTCAGCATTAAAATGTATACATAAAATTATATCGCTTAATTCTTTTTTGTTAAAAGTTTTATTCTAAAAAAAATTTCTAACGTTATATATTTATTTTATCTGATCATTCGATATTTCTTTATTCTTGAAATACTTTTTTGAATCTTTGACATTTAAATTTGGAGGTTTGTGGGCTCTGCTTCTCTCTTCAATATTATTATACTAAATTTAGTATTCTAAAACATAAAAAGAAAATTTAATAAATGTATTGTAAGGAGGAGGAGAGAACATGAGAAAAAGATCTAAGTATACTTACTGAGTTTGAAATTGTCGATTTTCCAATATCGAAATCATTATTGGAGACTTTCTGCAAGAATTCCCAGTCTCTAATTAGACTTCGAGTGGAAATGACGTCTTTAGAAATATCACGTGATGTATGCCATTTGCGGGGAGATGGGCCTGGAAAAGATTTCGATTCTACAATTTATCTCTATTACCTTTATAAAACCAAAAGTAGAATCCTAAAATGGCTTTAAATTCAGATGATTATGAATTTTTTTAAACAAATAATCCTAATGGTAATTTTAAAATTTAAACTTTATTGTACAAATTGAGAATAATATGCTTCAAAAATAATCAATTATGAAACAGCCATATTGTAATTTACTATCAGAAAGATGTCCCAATTTCACACAATGATTTGTTTTTATTTTTTGCTCCCGTTTATATTACTTTTGACATCGAATTTAAGCATTTATTATGTTGTGTAATAAAAAAATTCAACTAATATATCAAGAGAACAATTTCTCGAATACAAAAATATTAATTTAAAATAAATGCAATTTTTTTTTCAAATTTTTTTCTGAATAACTTTGTATTATATAAAATTTTATGTTCAAAAGTTTTTATTTATCTAACAATTACTGCCTCTGAATTAGATTATCTAAATTTAACATTTTTTTAATCTATTTTCTATTAAGACTATCTACATTTAGTTTTAAAAGAATTACATCACCTAAATTGATAGAATTGGGTGATTATTGAAAGCCCATCTTAATACATGCAAATAACTGCACATTGACTTTTCACTTGTCCAGTCCTCTCCCTGATTCTATGCATAGAAAATACAAGGAGTCAAATGTAAAATTATTGTTTAAAAAAAACAGATAAAAAAAAAGAAAATCGACTTTTGAAAGATTGAATCAAAAAGAAAATCATTGATATAATTTTACACTCTTAAAAGAAATATATGCAATATATTAAAAGACAGTCTCTCGAAAAAAAACATCCAAGTATTGTTAAAGAAAAACATCCAAATTATTTTGATATGAAATATTTTCACTAAATTTAGATTTGGAACATTTTAAACCTGACCGGGAATTTTTTTTTCAATTAAAAGGAACAAATATTTCATTTAAATTTATCTACCTCTGAGAGACCTTAGATGTTCCATAAGTCAAGTTGAAGGAAGCATCCATAAATGATTTAACGTGTCCAGAGGTAGCCAAGAGGTAGGATCTCGATTTCGTGGACGGTGTATAATGAGCTCAAGTCCTAAATGCCATTGGATATCCACCTTGTAGAGGGGCTGATGCTCGTCAAATTCGCCATAGCTTACAGTCGTCCCTTTGGCGTGATGTGTTTTATTAGACGGGTTTCCAGCTCAAATGCCATTCTCGAAATTTAAACGTGGTTCAGAATTACAAAGGCTGTCACCTAAGGCTAGTAGTCTGTGACCACTACGAATATTCATAAGAGGTTAAATTCGCAAAAGATATCTACGATGAAATTCAATATTTTGTCAGCTGGAGATTATTATTGTTTTTGATGCACTTGCAACATGTTGGAATGATTTTTTCCTCTTCTTTTGCCCTATATGTGTTATTTTATTATTATTATTGACTTTGTTGTGTACATTTGTCCATGTGTGTTGTGAATTTGCTTTTATGCATATATATAATTTTTATTATGTAATTATTTATGTATACCGTGTGTTATGAATATTTCTTTAACTTGATTTATGTGGTTATATATGTATATTATGGATTTTCCTTTGATTTGTGTGCTGTGTATTTCTATAAAAATGCAAAACAAGATATTTTTTCCAATAAAGTTTGTTTCTCGGGGAACCATTTTGTAGCTCTAAGCCTCTTTCGAGTGAGTTCGGTTCCCCTGGGTATTAACCCAATAGCTCTATATTGTTACTTTATAAAGTGACGTTAGTAAACTCTCAAATTCGAACGATTAGACTATAATTTAAGAACATTATTAAACATCATATTCTCACTTTATTTTTGTCAAAATTGTGTCTTTTTAATTTAACTAACTGTTTCAATTAATTGTTCTCAAATATTTCATGGTGTGTCTCTTTTTTGAATATTTTTTGAAGAGCTATGCATTTATGTATCACGTACATTTTTTTTATTCACTCTAGCATTGACACTATTCACATTAATCATTCTTAATAATATTAGAACTACATACATAAACCACATAAATTACTACTCTTCCTTTACTTTTTTAAAAATATAATTGCTTTATTTTTATTTTTTTTTATTTTCTATCCCTTATAACCTCTTTAATCGGGAGAACACAAATAGATATCTCTATAAATAAATCAGAGAAGATGAAATTGTATATATCTTGCACTTCAATATTGGGAGACGATCAATAATAGATGATGCAACGCTTTAAATTTAAATTCATAACACTTGTTAACTTTATATTATTACGTTTTTATTAAAAAAATTCTAAAGAGTAATTGATTTAATTTCAAAAATCGTTTAATATTAAGCATAGAGGAAATGAACTTTAATCATAGAATTTTTGAAAGAACTGTTTAATGAAAATATTTCTTAAGATTTGCTTTCTTCATTTCCTAATTCTTTTTTCTGATTATAATTTTTGGCATAAAGTTAGCAGAATTTTATTTCTATACTTATGATTTAATTTGCTAATAAGAACCATCACCAGTTGTCATATGTTTAATTTTAAAATATTGCGTTAAATTGTTTCCTTAAATAAATCATAATGCAAAACAATAACTTTAAAAGTGTACTTTGAGTGTTGATAGGAATATTTTATAAATTCTATACACATCTCATACGTATCATTTTAATTGCTTTTAAATTTTCACATGGTTTATGTGAATGTTTAACTAAATTCATGAATTATTTAAAAACATGAATTATGTTTAAACAAAAATAATTTAATTAATCATTAAGAATGTAGTAAGATTATTTTTTAAAACAGTGTACTTTTTATCTGTACACACATACGCGTAAAGCAAAAAGCATTTATTTGATTACTTATAGAAAAAAATAGCATTTTAGTGCGTAAAATTATAATATGAGACCCTTAATGAATCAATTGATAATTTTAATTAATATTTTTCCCTTGTAGAATTGTAAAAAATCGACATTTAGGAAAAGTTTACTTCTTTTCTGAAATTCTAACATGCATCAAAACGATGAGGATGAGAAGAAAAAATTTTTCATTTACTAATAATATATGCAATGTAATATATAATGTTTACATTGTAAAAGTTAAATATATAATTCTTTCTCTGTTCTTATTTTAGGTTCATTTTCCATAATTAAGGACAATCCTTGCTTTTAAAGTTTGAACATCCCCAAAAATCAAATATCGAATGCCATTATGAATTATTTTCTTTTCTACAATTTCTTTTATCTTTCGTTTTTATTAGGAAACTAAATTGCATTAAATTAATGCATTAAAGAAAGATGCCGAAATTATGCAAAACTTTAAAAATGCTAAAATAAGATTATTAAAAAAGTTTAGAAGTAAGAAATTATTTTCTTTATTCCTGTTTTGTCAAAACACTTTTTTCCCTAATTAAGGAGAACTTAAATAAGGTAAATTTTCCAAATTATCTCAAACTTGTGTGACTTCCGAAAGAAATAAAGTGCAAATAACCAAAAAAATCAGAGCATTACATTAATCATCTAAGTAAATATCAAACGTAGAGAACCTTTATATTTTAAATAGATGTTTCTTAATCCTTTTCGAAAGGAATATAAACGGTGATATTTTAACAAAAGGAAATAAGGACTTGAGTTAGCGTCATTCTATACCAATAGGAACACTTAAGATGATATCCCTTTTAATTTTAAATGACATTTGAAGTTTTGCTCTCATTTTGACAATTTACAAAGTGAATGTTGTTTTAATGAACAGAAATGTACTTTAGTGAGAATTTGATGAAGATCACTTAATGAATATTCCCACAAATTTGTTTTCATTTTCAGCTTAAAATAAAGTATTATTCATAGCATAAATATCCCCGATTTTTTCTAAAGAAAATATTTTTTCAAAAATTTGAATTCATTTAATATGTTTTAATTTAATTCTGTTGAAATTTTATTTTAATACTAAGTTATAAATCATAAAATTACTGTAAATAAATATTTCGCATTGAATATTTTTAAAAATGAAAAAATAATAATATTTGTTATCTTATTTGAAACAGTGAATTTGATATTAGCATTTCATATTTAAATTAAATCGAACTTGTTAAGTACAGATATGTAATTATTTCATATGATATCAATACCAATTCTTTAAAAAAAAGTCTTTGTTATGTCATTACAGATTGGTTTTGAAAAGCTTAGTTTTAAAATCGATTTTTTTTCCTAGGTTAGAAAAATTCTTTTTGTAGAAATGCTTAATAGTTTTTTTTTAAAAAAAAATGAGCTCTATAGGCATACAACAATGATATTTACCATACGCTGACAAAACTTCTCTAAGGAAATTAAGTATTTACAGTTAACATGTTTATTGTCTGATTAGGCTCAATTATCAATATCTTTACAGTTTGAATAAGTTAATTTTCTTAAAATTTAGTTTAAGTATTTAAGTATTTTTCTTAAATTATGACATATTTTCGACGATATAATTCCTTTAAGAAATTAAAAAGAATACATGTTTCAGTTTTATATAACAAAGCTTAATATCACATAAATTCAAAGATTATCACCGCATATCTAATTTTCAAATATATTTTTAATAACAACATTCTATTTTGTCGAAATTGTTTTCATAATACATCGATTTAAAGTGTCGTTCCTTACAGATACATTTATGGAATTTTGAGGCATTTATAAAAAGAATAAAACATTAACCTTAATTTACGAAACTCATTTTTGTCTAATATTGGCAAACAATAATGTTAATACAGACAAATCATCATTGTCAATATTTTCTACATTTTTAGTAAATAGATTCATTGATTGATCGCATTAAGAAGTTCTTCAGAGTTAACTTCAGACTTTTATGATGTGAATAAAAGTGCGTGTAGTGTTAAGTACTTAAATTTTTATTTGAACTTTTTCTAAAATCTTGTAACATTGAGACTTAATTAATTTATAAATTCTAGCTCTCTTAAGGTTTCCTCAGCTTTTCTTTTTGAAGTACGTATAAGAATGACAAATCAGAATAAATCATTAAAAGTCGTGTTTAATTATGTAGGATTGAATTCGTGATAGAAATTTAGCTGTTATGCTGTGTGTATTTAAATTGTTAAAATACACATATCCCTAATTTTTAAACGAGATATTTTAAAAATAAACAATCAAATAATTTCCGGAGAGTCAGTTCAATTTAGATCGAAAATTTTCAAGAATTTATGTGCTTAACCAGATTATTATTGAAATCATCTTATATGGATTTTTCAGGAAAAGAGACACGAGATGTCTTAGTTTATATAATACTTAACAAATAGTTATATTACCGCAATGATTGGGTATATTTACAATTTTTGTTCAAAAATTTGAGCTACAATGACTAAAATATGCTATTCAGTTTTGAAATGTATTTTTGTTTCCAATAATTTTGGTTTGTGATTCAGCCAATATCATATTAAAAGAAATAAGACCTCTGTTTTTAATTAGATCAATAGTATTGTTACGAATTTTGTATAAAATAATGTAAATAATTTGTATTTGGATGTGCAATGTCTTTATATTACTCTATGCTATATTTATTTCATGTTAAAATTGTAATATTCACAAGCAACGCTGTACCCTTAAGTTATAATGGCGATTCAATGGAAACTTGGCGAAATATTGGCGATAGAGCCAAGTTGGCATCATTTTTGGAGACCAATTTGGCTACCATGTTGGCGAGTTCGGGACCCTCTGGATTCTTCTAGAAATTAGTGGAGAAATCCACTAATTTCACGATCTATGACGCGAGCGCATCTTTCTCGAAGTTTCAGCCCGGCTATAAATAGAGCAATACTTGCCGCAACAGTCAGTCTCTGCTGGACAAGCTATTTTTTCAATCCATTTTTCACACCCCTTCTTGCCAGCCAATATGAGTCTCTATCCTCACCCATCCTCGACCAATCAGAGAGTAGTGTCTAAGCTCTCAGTCAAGAAAAATTTTCCCAGGGAAAGTTCCGAAATTCAAGACACCACTCATAGCCACGCCCCAGGATGGCCTCCAATCATCCAATAGCCAGCAAGCCTCTCCGCAGAATGAAAAACCCACAAACGTCGTTCCAACATCTCAGACTATCCCGATATGGGATTGAGGACTGATTTTCAGTCCAGACGCCCACAGATACACCGCCATCAACAGTCAGTCTAGTTTCAACCAGCGAGTAGCGAGTCTGGTTTTGACTAGTGATTAGTGAACTTGCCTTGATCGCGATTAGCTCGACTGTGCTTGTGAATAAGCTTATATATACGTGTATTTTTAGATACTGATAATTGTGCCTAAGTGCTGTTGAAGGTGTGAAATCCTTCTGATATTTATTCTGAGAATTTTGCTGTTGAATCCTGTATTTTTAAGGATTGATTTACGCCAATAAATACTCATCGCTCTTAAATAACTGTCTTGTTGTTTACGACTGATTTGGCATAAAATCCTCGAACCCCGATCTACGTAACAGTATATTTATAAAAGTATTAAATATATATACAAGTATATGAAAGAAGTGTTTTGACTTTAAAGATTAACAGTAATGCAATACACGTGTAAGAAATTCAATTACCTGTTTAACAAATATTTAATTTATGTTACACCCACACGAATTCGAATTTTTAAAAGAAAATTAGACCTAGAATTTTTATTATTGAGTTATTCTCAGACAAATAGATTCTTACTTATTTTTATTTACTTGCGATTCTTCAATTATTTTCCACTGAATCTATTTTGGTTTACCTGAGTAATTCAAAAATTATTTGATTTTAAATTTCTAATCGGGAAATTTGAAAACACGAGGAATTCTGTTCTATTTTCAATTTTTTTTTACAATATACGTTTTGTCACTTAAACTTCCTTATTTTCTTTTTATTAAGCATACTGGCGGTGGAAGAGATAACTCTTGTCCACCTACAGGTGGACCAACCCACATCGTACACATTATACATATATTTATACTCATTCTCATTATTTATTTTTTTTCAAAAAATTCGTTCTTGGTGCTCCTTTTTTGTTAAATTCATCACTGAAACTGCGTTCATTGAAAATGTCCTCAGAGTTTAATCTGAAGCCCTTTCATCTTCCTGGAGAGCGGAATAGTTAATTCCATTGAATGTTAATAAGTCTTCGTTTGAAACAACGCCTTTTTTCTCGCGCAACGATTCCAGTCCAGTCACACATAGCGATATTTTGCTGTGAGAGCTTGTGATCATGTTTTATTGCAAACGTATTGACAACAATAAGTGAAACGAAGCACGCCTTTACCATTCACAGCATGCGACACTCATGGAATTGTAGTTGCTGACTAGGTGAGTTATCTTGAACGTTGGCATCGTTACAATAGAACGTATAAAATTTGTTACAGCACCAAGAAAAACTTGTTTTTTTTAGTGAGAGATAACAGAGTGTGTGCATGCTAAAGTAGTTCACTGATAATCATTTAGGTTGAGAAGTCATTTTTTTTCTTTTAGGAATGATAATTTGGCTTTTTATATCCATTAAGTCATAGACAGAAAGAATAAGTTATTTGAAAACATCTAAGGAAGAAATAGAACGGAGGGATAAATAAAAACCTGCTTATTTTGGCAATTTTGCCACAAATGCCTAATCAAGAAAAGGACTTCCTCCAAATTGCTTCTTTGGTTCTTATTTTTCGTTTCTTATATTTATCTTGATTGTAGATTTTTCTCCTAGTTTCGTAAAGTAAAGAGTTGGGCTGACTTACCGATGGAAGGAACAGATAAAGTCAACTCATGGTAAAATAAATCAAAAATACTTTTTAAAGCAAAAAAATACCGAATAGGTATTCTTTTTTTTCCCTTTAGTTCTTGAATTTGCTGATGTCATGTATACAAATGTTTGTTTTTCCTTCTTTCGTGCATGCCTTATGATGATAAGAAATGAGTACAAAGAAAAAGCGAAGCAAAGTTCTTTTTTCGAAATATATCGCTTAAAAAGATTTTTTGTCTTTTACTTGTACAAGCGCATTCAATTAAGCAAATCTAATATATTTGATGAGATAACTCAAATTTTAATAGGTATTTTTTTCCAAGTGGAAAAGGCTTTTCAATGACATTTATAACAGCTAGAGCGTAAAATTAGTATACATATCATAACAATATTCCATTTTAGACATTTCCTTATTTATTTGATATTTACTAAAAACTGCATGGAAAGTATTATTAATAATGCGGAAGTAAAAAAAAAAATTAAAACTATATTCAACTAATGTATTAAATAATGAAACTAGAAATGTAAATAATTTTATTGACAGAATGATCGAAATTTTATACAAAAACTAATCTAATTCCCTAATTAGTGAGTGAATATTTACGTCGCACTGTTCAGCTACACAATAGGATCTGGCAACAGACCTCGAAATTTTCAACCATTGGCCAAGTGACGAGGACAACACCTGAGCTCACATCCCCTCTCTTAACCACCACACTAACTGGAGGATGTTTCAGCTCTCGACAGATTTAACGTGCATCTCTTCTCTACACGGCGGATCTTCAGTGGTACTGGGCTCGAATTCATGACATGCCAGCCATGATTCCGTTACCTTGACTACTAGGCTGCCATGGCCTGCTAATTTTCAAAGTGAGTCCCTTTGAACTCAGAGATCCCTATAACTAATGAAGAGATTTGTGACATTATAAAGTTAATTTGTGGATGCGTAGAGAACTTCAGAATTGAGAGAAATGGAGAATAGGCTGAAGTTCTCAGTCATTTTTCCTCTTTTCAATATCATAAAAAAGTTAAAGTAAGTAATGGTAAATTAATTAGCTGAGAGTTTACGCCTTGAGTAAAATAAGGCTCGAAAGTGACAAGCGCACGTACAAATTGTAGTTATGGCAAATGTTGCATACTGTGTCGTTCCACTATGTGTCTTCTCGGGTATCATAAAATGGAATATCACTATTTTACATGAGCAAATATTTGGTTAAATTACTTTATAAAGAGTTGCGAATCTAATAAGTTTAATAATCTAATGTTTCGGGCATACGTGAAAAGCATGAATCAAGTTTTCTTAATTTTAAACCAAAAGTGGTTTGATTTTTTGTATTGATATTAGATAGCGTACGCTGCATAAATATTTTTGAATATAATTAATATCGTCTGGTATATTAAATTTATTTAAGTAAATACATAATTTCGTTACAAATAAGTTTTATATTTTTTTGTATAATATATCTGATTGTAATTGTTTACTTATTATTAATTTATTAAACATTTTTTAAAAATATATATTAATAATGAATTTTTCCTGTTTTATTTACCTGACTGTTTCGACTGAAGCAGAATCATCATCGAATAAAAGAAAATATCCACGTAAGTATTTAAATGCGTTTTATTCTCTTACAGATGATTTTGGTATATAATGAAGAATATTAATATAAAGTTAACAAACAAAAAAATTGTTGCTCGGATGAATATTATTCCCAAGATTGTTAGGAAAATGTGTATCCAATAAAACTATCTTTTATATAAAATCATTTTTCTTTTTACAAAATAATATGTAGAAGCAAATTTTATGCAAAAAATTAAAATAGTTAAATTATTTTTGGTTTTTGGAAATTTAATTTTCAAAAAAAATACATTTTTTGAGAAAATAAATTCATTATGAGTAAAATTGAATAATTAGGGAAGCACTGGTTTTTTTTTCATTAAATTTAGTTTTTAAAACATTTATCATTTATTATTTAGTTATTTAAAATATTTTTGAAATATATTTATATATATATATATATATATATATCATTTAATTCAGTTTTCTTTGTATTTTAAATTGATCACAAACAATTCAAAGCTGTAACCAAAGATTTACTCTTGTCACCTTTCTACTCGTATTTATAGATTTATTGGATGAGAATTATTTTTCAAACAAGCATGATTGATCCAAAGAAAAAAATTTTTCTCTAAATTAAAAAACTGTTTTTTCAACATACAGGCGCAATATTAAATGTATATTTTCCACACTTATTATTTTTCAAATATTTTTGTATAAGGACATGATATTTAAATTAAGGGATCATGAACTATGTCTCAATCGCTAATATAAGTTCTATTCGAATTTTAAGAGATAGCACACTAAAAGAGATTTCCGAAAAACTAATCATTTTTTCGGAGTATAAAATTGTCTATTTTCTGATAAAAAATCGTTATCTGAGCTTTCTCAAAGAATCGCAAATCCTTAATTAGAGCTCGAGTGGAACTGACGTCCTTTAAAAAATCACACGATATATGCGATTTGAAAGGGGAAGGGTGAGTGGGAAATATCTGATTTTAACCTTTTTTTTTCTAATACGTATTTAAAAGAATTCATTCTCTCTATATTTTTAGTTGATGGTAAGTATATCTTAAAGTTATATGTAGTTAAATGTAGAAGTAAATGACATTAGTTGGTCATAATTCTTGGAAATAAATGACAGGTATCATTAAGTATATTACATCCAATAATGTTTGGATATTTATTTTGAATATATATAAGTTAGATTATATATGAAACATTTAAATTCTTTTTATGAGATATGGGTATTATATATAACACAAAAAGTTACAATGCATTTAATTAATTTTTTACTAGTATTACTCTGAATTCGTATTTTAAGTTTAATTAACTTTAATCAAATAACGAAGAAATTTAGACTTTTACACACACAAATATTGTTGCCTACACACTTCAAATTTATGTTTCTAAGCAATTAATTTAACTTTTGTAGATACCGTGGATAATTTTGTGTTAAATGCTTTTTTAAAAACTAAGGTTCGTCAATTATTTGATCGTTTAGATATAATTAATAATTACATCAGTACTGAGATTGTCATTAGATTTTGATACATAATTTTATTTTATTTCTAGAATATCATATTCTCTTTTAATATACTTATTTCTTATAAAAATAAATTAATAACTACATTTTGAGAAAAAGAAAAAAGAAACTTTGAGTATAAGTGCTGCTATGTTAAATATTGTCAATTATAACACTTTAATAAATATTGATAGAAAATTGAATAGAAATTGTATTTTATTTTTACTTCTGTCACGGTAATTTCATTTTAAGTCAGTTTTTTTCGTGGTATCTACAGCATATAAAGTACTATTAGATCAAATTAGGCCTTTTATCAAACACAATTTTTTAAATTCCTAAAATTACGTATAATTTTGTACTTTCAATTATGTTGTTATTTTAAAAGTTTATTTAAAGATGTCATTCGGTTTAAAATTTATCTTAAGTCAATTTATTAAAATAAGAATAAATCAGTAAAAAATATTATTTCAAGTTCAAAAACAAATGTTGCTGGAATGCACAAGTAACAGAATGATATTTATTGGACACATACATTATAATGAGAAAAATAACTTATTAAATTTAAGGTAATTTGGAGGTAAAGAACCTGAAAATCAGAACCCAGAAAGCTACGCGTAGCAGTACTTTCTGCCTGGACTTCGAAATAAAATATGGATTAGATGCGATGCAAGAGTTCAGCGGTCCATAGCACTCCAAAGGTATGCCCCAGTTTACTAATGTTAATTACTGATGAGCGATAGAGGGCCAATCACTCGGTAAACACTGTGCTGACTTTTTCAATTGGTAAGATATAAGGGAAACGTGATGGTTAGGATAATCATTAAGTCAGTTTATTAAAATAAGAATGAACCAATAAAAAATATTATTTCAGGTTCAAGAACAAATGTTGCTTTAATGCAAATGATAGAATGATATTTGTTGAACACATACATTATAATCGGAAGAACAAATTATTAAACTTTCAGGTAATTTGGAAGTAAAGAACCTGAGAAATTAGAATCCAGAAAAGCTACTCCTGCAGAACTTTCTGCCTGGACCTGAAATTGAATATCTATTCAATGGCGATGCAAGGGTTCAACAGACCATATAACTCCAATGGCATGCCACAGTTTACTGATGTAAATTACTAAAGAGTGGTGGCCAGCCAATCCCTCCGTAAGCATTTAACAGACGATTCCAATTGGAAATATATCTGGTAAATGTGATGGTTAGGACAATAGTAAAACAAAGTGTGTATCAAAGAATGCAAGAACAGGAAGGGAAATATAGGGTCGTGCATTGTCTTGCTGAAAGTTAGCATGACGAAAATCATAAAGACAGATCAGAGTCACATGCCCTAACTCATAGGATACGAAGTGGCTGCAGTTTAAAATATTATTAGTGTGAACAAGAGCTGATTAAGATGTGCATCCAATGGTATCCCATACTGCCACTAAAAGTGAAATGCCAATAAATCAATGTCAAATTCGAACTGCCGATATGTATTTTCCCTGTTATCTCTATACATGAATGCGGCAGTCAAAATGTTGAATACAATATCGAGATGCCTCTTAAAGAAAGACGTGGCTCCATTTCTGTCTTTAGCTTCATCGTTGATCATAACTTTGGAGAGAAACATGTTTTTGATTCAGCATCAAGAATAACGGATACCGCGGTTGGCGTGTTGACGATTCATGGTGCAGTAAATGTGGTCGCATGGTTTGTTCAAACATTTGTCCTGAAGATGATATCATTTATTGACACAATGCTAATGCACTATTGTATGATCCTATAAGAAAATTGTGATTATATGATGTCTGTCTTCTTAGCTGTCAGTACTGAAATGCACTGATATCAAGCAAAGTGCACAAAGTGCCTTCCTAAATTTCCCAATTCCATAGTCTTAGGGAATCATCAGTCATGGAATCTTGAACAATGTGAGAGTAATATTATAATCATATTAGGCTACAACTCTTCTACGACTAATGTACATTTAGGCATTTCTTCTTCTTGCACTTGACGTTTTAAAAACATTATATACTAGAAAATAACGTTCAAATGCATTTTTGTAGGATAAACCATACCAATCTGTACTGCTGTACAATCTATTTTTATACTCATATATGCGCTACCATCGTTGCATTAAAAAGCTAATATTTGTAATGTGTGTGACATGCTATCTTCTTAGTGTATAAAATTTAATGTTCAGTAGTGTATCCTAGTCAACACTAACTGAAATTTATATAGATAAAACGCGTTTGCCATTTTCAGAGAGAGTTGCATTTTAAATTTACATATGACAGTAAGGACTCAAAATGCATCCCCGACAATAAAGATCATAACTATCTTTGTGTGTTGTATAACTAACGTTTTGTTACTATTAGAATACATTTTAGAAATTTCTTCGGATATCTTACAAATAGACTGAAAAATGAAAAACTGGTAAAATAAATTAACATCCATCAACAGAATTTTCAGGTGATTCGTAATTTTTAGTACCATAGGAAGAATATAGGGACATTTTTGTCGCAGTATTGATAATCTTTTAATTCTGAATTGTTGCTAAGATTCTGATATTACAATTTTAGTGAATTTCGCACCTTTGCCGCTGGTCAACGGGACTCAACTTGATGCAAGACGCATCGTTCAAAACAATTGAAATTTCAACAATCCACTACAAACAACAACTGCATCTGGTGGTTGGCAATAGTGAGGACCAGTCGATGAAATGGTTTTCGTGATCTCAGATCACCTTTGTTGAGTCACTTGTCGATAATCATTGCAGTCGTTTGTGCCTTGATTATACAGTGGGTTATTTATAAATAACGCAGCAAGGGTGAAGTTGCAAGAAGTGAATTATCACTCTATCATCACTTGTTCTTGTGACAAGAAGGTAAATCGACCGATACCTTTTTGATGCTATGTTTAGTTATTGTTGACCAATTCCGTTTAACATTCATCATCTTTCTCCCACGATTGTCAAAAGCAAGCCCGCTATTTCTCCCTCTTACCTTCTTTGATCGAATTGCCCGTTATCTCTCAAATGATTATATCTTTCACACTACTCACAATTACGTTTAAGATTCAATTAAAAATTTACGCGGATCAAAGAAACTACATTAAAATGGAAGTTATCACTTTACATTAGAATGATCTTTAACTTTAATAATGTGCAAATATTATGTTTGATAATCTTTTGAAATACAATGGGATACTTAGTAGCCAATCATTTTTTCATATTCTTTCTTAAATTGTACGTAACTTTTATGATAGTTTCACGATGTTTTAAGACTAAGTAATTTTAAGTTATTTATGTCTTAGTCCTAGCATGAAACCTTTAATTTGGTTGAAAGTACACTCTTGACTTCGTATAGCACTCATTTTTTTATATTTAAAAAGGACAGGGCTTGAATTTTCAAAGCAGAAGTGCATTTATCATTTTTGACCCTGTACAGGCCACTCCTGCCGTAATCGATATCCTCAAACATCATCCGATCATATCCTCAACCAATCCGATTCATCTTGCCGAATTCCAAGTTTGCAAGCCTGGTTGTTAAAAAACTGTATATTTTTTCTCTCTATAAGGCCCTAGTAATCTACCGCAAATCCTCTTGGGAGTTAATTTTTGCAAAACGTGC
This sequence comes from Trichonephila clavata, assembly GCA_019973975.1. NCBI lineage: Eukaryota > Metazoa > Arthropoda > Arachnida > Araneae > Nephilidae > Trichonephila > Trichonephila clavata. The sequence goes on from BMAO01013783.1 coordinate 24,091, forward strand.
TGTAGAGGATCTTTACTCAACAGGAGAAATATGTTTGCCAGATTTAAAATCTGTGAGTCTCATAATCCTAAAACTGAAATCTGTGACGGATCTATAAGGTCTTTTGATTAACCTTCTCTATTTTCTGTAAGATAATTTATTTATTTCAAACAATCTTCACCGAGAGCCAGGCGTGATTTATGCAAATAAGATATATTATATAAGTTCGGATTTCACGAGTTATTAGGTTAAGTAAAGTGAAGTAATAGAAGAGAGAAGTCAAGTGAATTAAAGACCGGGCCGTCAGCACAAGTTGTTGATAATCGTAGATAGCTGTTACGTGTGGAGGTACGCGAAGGGAAGCGGATTGAAGATTGTGAATATCCTTATTACAGAGCGTGGATTCATCCCCCATTCTAGCAGCCAGTAAAAAGGCGAAGTCATCACGAAGGAGCAGCCGATGTAAAATATAAAGTCAGGGAGATTATTTGAGATAGAGTATTCGTGCGTGGCATAGCCGTAATTGCCCTCGTTTAAGAATTCCTAAATTCAGTTGATATTCTGTTAATCCTCTAGTAGTGAGTTCCAGTTTCGTACTCCACTCTTATTTGTTTTTCTTAATTGAATTGTGTTTCATAACATTAGTGTTAATTAGAATCAATAAATCTATTTGATTTGCAATTATGTCTTTTGATCATTTAAATCCGCCTACACATCCAGTAGTATTTGCAGATAGACAGGGAGACAGTAGTGTAAGGGGTGACTTTCAGTCACGACAAATCTTAGTCTATAGAGCTCCCAAAAACCTTCTTGGGTGTATATTTCCATAAAGCCCTTCCTTAGTGAATCTCTTTTTAACAGAAGAGACACGATTTTTAAAAAAAATGAATAAATTTTTATCTATAACGTTAAGGGAAAATATTCTTTGGGAATAATTTCTCTAAGTGAGTGAATGAGGGAATATTAACGTCACCCTGTGCAGCTACTTAAGGGCTTTTGACGACTGGCCTCATAATTTTGAACCATGGTCAAGTGATCAGGACGAGACCTATGCTGGCATTCTTTTCTCCTAAGAACCACACCACATCAACAGTAGGACATTTGAGCTCTCGACAGATTTAACATGCATCGCTCTTCTACATGGGGATGTTCAGTGGTACTAGTCTTGAACTCATAACACGCCGGTCACGAGTCTGTTATCTTGAAAACTAGGCTACATCTACCATAAATTTTCTAAGAAATCGTTCTTGGTGAATCTCTACGAATTAAAAGAAACACACTTAGAAAATTTTATGCCTGTATAACGAATAGTTCCAACGATTTCGTGATGAGTGAATCAGAGTCAGAGTGAGTTGCCTTTCTCCAATATATATATATTATATATATAAAGATTTTGTGGTATTTGGATAATTCTTTTTTAGTATTTCGCATTTTTTTTATAAGCGAGTATAATGCATAATTTTAGGTAAATCGAATAAATAATATCGTGAAAACATATTTTTATTTTTGCATGCATTATTCTTTGACTGCTATTGCTGAAGGCCATACATATTAACTCTTATTAATTAAGGCAAATTAATTAGAAACCATATTTAAAAATATTCTTCTCTGTGATATGTATTATATATATCCTACGGTAAATTCATCTGAATTAAGTGTATTAAGTTTTTTATATACGGTGATTTTCCTCAATACATATACGTACAAATAATAAAATGTCCATATTAATAATCCAGATAAAAATATTTTGGCTTTATACAAAGGAATATGTAATAAAAAATATTCTTCTTCAAAATAAACACATTTTACGCTTTTGCATGCATAAGGAGGAACATGTTTTGTTTTAAAAAATATCGTAATTAAATTAAGTCGAAAAGAAAAGTAATTGTTATAAGTGCAAACTAGTTTTTCAATTCACAAGATAATATCAATTATATATTAATGACATTTTCAACAAATAGAGGCTTACATAAATATTTTTTAAATAAATTTTCGCAATTTAGATTCTTAGAAAAATGTTCTCAAAGGAGCTTTTTTAGAACCTCAGATTACGCTAAAATTATTGAAGAATTTTTATTTATCATTCTTTTATTAAGTTAATAAATTGGGAAATTTGCTTCCTTATTTAATTATAAATTCAACTTAAGACCGAGTTTTGATGAGACGAAATTAATTAGAATTTTCATTCGGATGTTTTTGAATGATAGGAACTGAGATTTTTCTAAATAAAATATTATTTTATTCTGAATAATTGAAATATCTCCTAAACAGTGCACCTTAAATTAAGTTAAACAATTTTAGCATTTTTCAGTATCTCACATACTTATATGCAATTACAAATTCATATCTATGCTTTACGTGCATTAGTTGCAAACACTGAATTCTGTTCCACTTGACGACAAATTTTACGCATGAAAGCTTATGAAAAGTGAAGTAAATTATATGAGCATGAAAGCTAATGAAAAATGAAGTATAAAAGTTGGATATTTTTTTTTCTAATGGGGCTGCGTGTTGGTATTTTAAACCTTTACAGACCTAGTACATTCCCCAGGAGCTGGTATCAATGTTTAACGCTGCACCATATATATATATATATATAGGCGATACCAATTACAGCAAGCAATTTTGATGCCCAGTTTCCTCCACAGAGGGAGGCCCCTGAGCTCTTGAGGATGCAAACCTGTACCAGGATTTAATTTTGATTAGAGTTGGATATTATTTCTCCACATTCTCCAAAAAATGATTTATTTCAAAACATTGAAGAATTAGTGTTTTTAGTTCTGCTTTTTGACTGTATTTTTTCTTTATTTAGTTAACTCTGTGCGCGTGTATGTTTATATATATCACAGTGGGTACATATTCATGTTTAATAAATGCATTGTCTGAATAGTAGTGACAAGTATAAAAGCCGAATACAAGCAAATGCTTAATTAACTTATTTTAAACATAAAAGAGGAGAATGAGACCACTGTACTGCCAGGGAATTACATGAGGATAATTATACTGATGTTATAATCATGTGATGAAATCAAGAAAAAAAATGTTTGTACGAATTTTTGGAGTTTGTTTTAGGGTAAACTTTTTTGTCATACAGTCCCTGAGTAACATATAAGTAAGCTGTGATTAACATATACATGTGTAAAAACTCACAATTTAAAGTCTATATCATCCTTACCTTCATTGATTATCTTTATTATAAACAATTTGTTCACATACATCGTTTTCATCTTTCCCGATTTACAATTCTTAAAGTTTTCTCATAAACAAAAATGTATGCTGAACGTTCAGTTTTGAGATAACGAATATATTTTTAATTTAAATACCTCGTTTAATTTTTGTTTATTTTAAATGTTTATTAAAAATCGATAAAATAAATTTCCACACACCACAAGTATCGTATGGGGTTTACAAAACAAGTAAAACATAGGACAAATAATAAAACAGAATTTAGGAAACAAACAAATGAAGTCAAAATATTTAGTTACAGAAACAAAACATTGAGGTTACCAAATTAAAACAATTAAGTTATAAAATCATAATGATGAAGTTTCAAAATCTTTTTAATGTAGTTTTACTGGAGAATAGGCGGAAAAAATTGAGGATGCACTTAATTTTTAATAAATGCAGTTGATCTTTCATGTATTTTCTTTCTTTTCTTAATTTTGAATAAAAAAATTCTAAAATGTTCAACACTTTCCTCAACACCAACATTACTGTCACAAAGTTAGTAAATGTACAAATTAAATCTGTCGAGGTACACGTTTAAATTACCATAACCACAGAAAAGAATTGGGTGATATAAAATCTTATAAAAAAGGATTATAAATTAGCTATTATTTTAATAATTTTAGAATTATTTGCTATTGTATTATATATATATATTCTAATTCTTTGGTACAAGACTAATATGATGATCTTAATCTAATTGCTCACGCGCGTTTGCAAGAATCACGGCTCTCATTAGAAAGGAGTCCCTCGACCGCCAGTATATAAAACCAGCTGCTTACTCTCTTTGTTTTCTTTGTCTGCTCGCCAACAACATGTCCTCGTCGCTGCTGCCTGTAGCTTCTGTTATATGTTAGTGTTCATTCATATTCGTTAATCATTCTGAATGAGCTTGAATTTCCAATATCTGTAAACATAAATAAAATATTAAAATTCAAAGAAGAAGTAGTTTTCTGTGTATCAAGAAATGCCCATAATCCACAAATCTCCATACAGATAACCAACAGAAATAGACCATGACTATACGCTACTTATATATATATATATATTGCACATTTTTTTGGTTTTTTTTTATAAAGTGTTTCTTTGTTTTAGATTTTTATCACTGTACAATTACATCAAGAATACCAACAACGGTATTCGTAATTAAGTTACGATTATTGTATTTAAAACGGTACTTTATTCTTTCAGCTTCTGGGCCATATACGTGTTCACTTATACACAATATGTAACATACTGTTAAAAAGAAATTATTTATTTATTCAGTACAAATAAATGCGTTAAACATTGTTTTCTTTTCCTTTTTTTTTACATTTTTCATTTTATTTGCATCAAACAAAATACTTATACCTTATTCTTTTGATTCAAATGTTATGAATAAAAACTGCTTTAGAGTAGGAATTAATGACTAAAGGAATTAGATAATCAAGTTTCTTAATGTGTAATTTTGTTTCAAAAAACCAACCAAACTCATGGTTTTCTTAAATACATATGCTTATAATTTAATTTTAAATTCATTACCTTTGAAAGTAAGACAAATAAAGGGAAATATTAAATTTTTGCTAAAACTCTTGTTGTGCAAAATCAATAACTCACATAAGTTAAGGTATGGAAAATAGAAATGTGATCTAATCTTGTTTAAATGATTTGTATTATTTCCTTTAAACTAGTATTTTTTTTTTAAATTCTGATCCAGTTGCTTCATCCAGAAAATTAAAACTACTCAGTACATCTTTTGATCATGAAGTTTCATATATTGATTATGTAAAATTTAGAGGCTGTCATATAAATTCTAAAATATCCCATTATAATTTTCTCCTTATCATGTCTCATTTGGTGTAAAGGGATCGAGTGAGATAAAGTTAAGTATCTCAAAAACAGAAAAGCATAAAATTTTGAATACCGAACACATAATATATCATAATAACTATTGAAAATTAAATATCATAATATTCTGGACCTTTATTTTCAAAAACGTCAATAAAAATCTAGAATGTAAAAAGAAAATATATATGCAACGGGGTAAGCCTCAAGAAGAAATTAACGAGCAGATCCATTTTAAATTCAATAAATATGATGAGTATCTTAAATGTCTACAATAATTTTAGTAATAAATAAACTAAATTTAGAGCATTTTGGGAAGTCTCAATGCATTTCACTAAATTACTGATTTAAATATCTTAAAGATTGTATACTTGCTATTGTTGTTTATAATATTTACTAACTCAGATGTCGTAAATTGCCAATAATTTTTTAATGAAAGATATTGAGTATTTTTTTTAATATTTGGCAATTTAAACTTAGATATTTAGAGCAAATGTTAATTTCTTTTAATCTTTTAGGAATCCTGATTGAGAGTACTTCGAGCTCCCTAAAGTTTTTTGTACTACACATTTTTTTTTACATTTAATTTGATTCTAAATAAATACTATTATTATTAATTGGAATTTTTGGGTACATTTTATAATTTTATCCAGATTAGTTAATAAGAAATTTTCGTAAGATAAAGCTTTAAAAATTTGTGAATTACTTAGAATATGATTCATAAACAAAGGCTCAAGTGATTTTTTAAGAAAATATTTATAGTTTAGAAATGCTGCATTATTTTTCTTTAATCCAAATGACTAAAAAATGCAGTTTCTTACAAAATTCTTTAAGGCTGATTTCTATTTTAAATAATAAATATTTAATTGTACATGAATAAGAATTAATTTGTAAGTATTAGTGAATGTAAATAATATCAATAGTGTCATAGCGTGCATTTAAATCTTTATCACATTAATTACAAAACCTTCTAGTGCATAACATAATCTAAAAGTGTCGTATAAAACAATTTCGAATATGACGCATACGTATAAAGGGAGAAATATTTATTCACAAAGTACAACTTTTATTTTATATAGAATAAATTTCTAAGTAATAGTTATATATATATATATATATATATATATGATGTGTGTGTGTGTGTGTGTGTGTGTGTGTGTGTGTGTGTGTGTGTGTGTGTGTGTGTGTGTGTGTGTGTGTGTGTGTGTGTGTGTGTGTGTGTGTGTGTGTGTGTGTGTACTTCGCCACATATTTATAATAATTCAATATGAATTTTTCTTGAAAATTGGTCTGTGGTTATTTTGTTACAGGGTCTGAGTATTTGTGTCAATTCTAAATCCCTTTCAAAGTAAAAACAACACAAAATATATAACAATAAAGATATTTTTGGTATAAATGCTGCACTCTCACACATAAGGGTAGGGGCCCAAAATTGTTGATAACTAATTAGATTGCTATTTTTATAGATATACTAAACTTCTACTTACTACGGTCATAAAAATACTTCACAGTACAGATTTATCTAATTTTTCCATGTGTGTTCAATAGCCTTCTTCAGTTCAGAAATAAAAGAATATTTTAAGTTAGTTGTACATTTTTGGAGAATTAAGAGCTCGCAAATATTACCCAAGGGTTTGAGGTCTGGAGAACCGGCTGGCTAGAGTAGCAAATCAGTTTAAATTAAGTAATGCATGGTGCTGCTGCATGGAAAGGCTGCATTTTCATAAAGAAATTTATTGCAATTCCACAATATATTCGAAAAATAAAGTAATAGTTTCTGTTTTAGCACAGTTTGGTGCTTTAAATTACACATTTTACTCGAGATCATGTCAAATACGAAAGTCAATAAAAACTCCTTATATCATGCATCTACCTCACCCTAAATTATTGCTTGAGGACTACCATTTTCTCTTTAACAAATTTGAACCAGTTTGAGTTAAATTATTCTAAAACTTGCAGGTTAAATTTTGTTTCATCGCGGAATACAGTTTACAAACTAAAAATTATTATTCAAGGAGTCAAAGCATATAAAAGAAACATAGTAAATGATGGAACAACTCAATTTACTCCATTCTGTTCGCATATATTCTTGGTCAAACTCAAGAAGAATTCCTGTGAATTGGTTTTACATATGCGGCCACTTTCAATCTTGCCTTAATAATATAAGAGATTCGCTTAAAATGAAGTGTATTACAGATTCTGATGTCATTTTAGATCATTTTGTTTTCTGGTTCCATTTGCGAATAGCACACAATTTGACGCTGTTCAAACAATTTTTCACTTATCTTTTACAGGAAGCCCAAACGGATTTAATTTCTCAGATTTTGTCATTCCATAGAAAATTCCCAACTACACATAATTAGATCCCTCTATTTTATAAGCGATTTTGTGACTTAAGTTCCGCAGTCAATTTAAGATTCAATTAGAGCCTTCTTAGAGCTCCGATAAATAGAAAATACTCGACATAGTAAACAAAGAAACTCTCTAAGTAAACTACTAATATATACACACAGCTTACATAAGTAAATGAAATGTAAATTCATAACTTGTGATATAACAAGGGTGTTAATTTCATTATTACCACACAGTGCACATGCGCATAATTATCATTTTTTACGTATCTTTCCATCTAGAATAAGGATTTTTTTTTCTACTTTCGTGAAAATTACTTTCAAAAACTTTCATATTAAAGAATTAAACTACCCTAAAATTTTGAATCTTTCCAAATATTGACAATTTTATATGATTTTATTTTATAGGCCATCTTATTAGCTTTATAAAAATACCAAGTTTATTATTTTCCATTCACTAGAAACAAAAACTACAAGTGTTTTACTAAAAACAGATACCATTACTTCAAACAAGATTCCATACTTTTAAACGCGTTTCACGCGAAATGTGTGTTTTTTTTAAATGCTCAAACGGGGCCTGCGATTGCTAAAAAGTTTTGAAAATAATTAATTGAAACTTTTGTGTATGTTCTGTATAAAAGTAGAAGTGTTTTAACCTTCGGATTTATCAATCACAGTTTTATTGCAAAATTTACAGTCCCATATGTTAATATAATCACTGTTTTCTTAAGCAATTCTATATAATAACTGATATAAAGTGCTCTAGTTTTTGTAAGAATTAAAATATTTCTTACCTTGATGATCATTTCGAAATTGAATAACATAGCAACACATCAGAATTGAAAAATTGAAAATTTGTTCATAAACTTTTGGTACAGAGTGAGCCGCGTTTATGTTATTTTTTGTAAATATTTACCAATTTTTCCCATTTTAGTAATAATAATTTATTTTCCTCTTCTTAATTTTTGCATATTTTTCTAAAAACGAACTAAACAAATCTAAAAACATCAAATAAATCCCCATATCTCCATTCTTTTAAAAAAAACTGTCGCAAGTAGTCGGATGCCTTAAATTAAGAACTTTATAACATTCATGGGGTGAACTTAAAAATGTGGGAAGTAGTGCACAGTAGGATGGTTTCTATAAAGCATCATATTTGATTTCTAAGGCACCATATTTCATACCTCGGCATGCATAATTTTATACAATTCCACATAGATATGAATAGCATTTAGCTAGTAAAAAGTAAGGGATAGAAATAGCTTCTGACAAATAACACTTATACCGTTTCATCTTTATTATGAGTGTATTTAAAAAAAGTTATTAAATCTTTTCAAATAAAAAAATATCATAAAAATAACTTTTACGTATAAAACCAATTTACTATAGAAGTAAATTTTGGATAAGAAAAATTTTGTTTTAATATTTTTATTGCTTAACAGATCAATCTTTTTTATGAGAGAGAAATCTTGTTGTGACAAACATTTCATCACTCTACATCTCAACAAGTATTTGAATTTCAAAATATATATATGTATACTTCTTTAGCTGATTCTCTTTTAAAAAAAGAGTACTAACTTAGAGAATTTATTATAATAAAAAGAACTTACAAGCGTGATACTCTTATCTAGCAGGTAGTAGTATACTCCTTTTATTCCGAGATTTCATTTAATATTTTCCGAATAAAAGCTCGTTTCAGGAAATAAAGGTAGTTTCTGTAACGATAAAATAAAACTCAATCTAATAATATTACTTCGCTTCAACAGAATTTCTGAAAGATATTTCATTTTTAATGTGAACCAAACTGCATTTCAAGTCAAGTATTTGAAATTGTATTAGGAATAAAATCTTCACCTAATTTATTTTTGAAATTTATATGAGAACAGAATGATCAATTTTATATGAAATGGAAAACATTCAACTAAATTTTTCCTAATGACTTAGAATAAAATTTGTGATTTAATTTACTTTGCTATTTCATTGAGAAAAGAAAGATATTCCTTGGCTCATTAAAACATGGAATGTGTATCTTCTAAAATTAAAGCAATTAGATCAGCATTATTTACTTAACACTGTATAAAACTACTTTTTATTGAAAATGTGGTCAGGGCTGTGCTATTGTTCTTAATCACTGTATATATTTATTTAGGTGTAAGAAGATTTTGCTTTACAGTAAACTGATTTTTATATGATTTAATATTGATTAAATATACGGAAAACACTTGGTCAAGCATACTTATATTTATCTAATAATAAGCACTCGACAAAACCCCTAAACAGTATTATGATAGAGAAAACACAATAACATGTAACTTTTCCATATATGTGTAGTTCAAGTAAAATTCTCTTTTGTTTAACTCATCTATTATATTTTTAAAATGTATATTAATAAACTTTTAACGATATCTTGTCTTCTGGTTTAATTGTTTTCGCCTTTAAAAGAAATTTTCTTTTAAACATATTTTTTTTAATTAAAGTCAAATATATTGATACACTTAAAAGTAAAATGTATGTCTTAAATCTTAAACAAAAAAAAATCTTCATCTAGCCAGTTAATTTTAGTTAATAAAAATACAATTCATATATCTATTTAATCCAATTATTTGGGGTTTAATCAATAAATATCTCAATATTGCAAGAGGGAAATCTTCCAGTTACTGATTTTTTTTATCATTCTCATGGATTTGTTTTTGAAATGTCCTAATAAAATGAAAAAATACATACAGTAAATATATACTGCTTTTAGTATATATATTAGAAATAATCATTAAGGGGATAAAAAAGTAATGGCATTTAATTTTAGTAATAAAATTGTTTAGATGAAAGTATGCAAAGAAGTTAAGTAGTATAAAGAAAAACAATTTAAAAGATGGGGTTTTAGTTATGTGACAAAAATGAGTGTATCACAATAATTTAGAACTAAAAATGACTTCATTCGATTTTCAAGTATGTCTTTTTGTGGATTCATTTTTTACATATAATTTAAGGTAATACATCAGCTAATTTCTGCAAAATATCCATAGTGATGCTGGAGTTCATACTTATAGCTGTAAATATATAATACTAATATGTACTTTAATTTAAATTACTTAAGATAAATATTTAGCTTAAACTGAAAAAATTACAAGAAAATATGTCACAAAGTAATTTTTAAAATATCCATATAAAAAAATTGACACTTCTTAAGTAAAACAAATTACAAGCCTATTTGATATTTTATTTCTCACATTTAAGTTTGGGTAAAAATTGTGGATATAAAAGCTTACAAAAAATATATATATTATGTTGTAATGATTAAATTATTTTTAATTAAACTTCTTAAGGAAAGAAATGTGTGTATTTTCCTTTTTATCAAAATTCGAATCTAAAAATCTACAAATATCATAGATTAAGTGATTAACTCATATGTATTTACTACATAAATACAAGCTACCGATATATATATATATATATATATATTGAATAACATAAACTTATTCTTTAAAAAAATCCTATAATAAAAATATCTTAAACAAAAAAGTGATCATTTTAAGGACGGGAAATCCATGGGATCACAAACTGCATTCGCCAATCATGAATAATTTCAATGTTAATATTTTGAAGAAGAAAAAATATTTTAGAAATCTCCCTAGAGGAAAAATAAATCCATAATTGAATAATTGCTTTTGGTTAAGAATCTTTAGTTGGAATAGAAAAGTCTCAGCTATTTAACGAAAAATAAAAATTAAATATGATTTCTTATATAAAATGCTTCGTATAAATATATATATTCTTTAAATACAAATTGTTCATTTAACTATCTTCTATAAATAACTGAAACTGAATCAAAACTTTGATTTTATTAAAAACAGTTCTTAGATGATACAGGTAATTATAAAAAGAAAAGAAAGAGTGCAATTAAAATAATAAAGAATCGCTTTATTTTTCATTTTCTCTCAAAATTATAATTTTTTCTATATACATAATTTTCATTTCATGTTCGGCTATTATCATTCATCACTTCTTTTTGGAATATTTTTCTATCTTCATGTTAATTTATCCAAAATTTAACTTTTATAATGTACAGTAGCTTATAGAACACATCAATGGGTTTTGCAATAAAAAAGTGCTAAAAATGTTAATTTTATCCGAGTGCTAAAAGTTGGTGGTTTGAGGGATAAATATGGACTTGCATAATATTAAACATTCTCATAATATAGTGAGTCTTCAATGTTACAGCTGTTAAATTTGGAAACTTTGCAACCACATACTACAGCTTCTTCCATACTTGGGTATCTTCTACCTTCTTGTTGTGAGATTACACTCATGGTGGCCTGCTTTTATCACCACACCATTAGCAAAGCCGTGAAAATAGCATTGCAGCTGATAATCCTAGCTGTCATAATGGCATCAAAAATGTTCTTCTATGAAATATGCTTTTGTTTTAGAGCAGATGACCAACGGATCCATGTGCAAAGGGCCGTTTATAATTATTCTCAAAGAGGCTCTTTCTTAGAGATAGAAACATGGGTTGTCTCAGAGGACATTTTACAAATTACTGCTTTTATTGCTCATTATGAAAGGTTTAATTATTGATAGGTCGTGCTACTTTGGTTTTTTTTAATGTTTTTTTTTTTTAGCTTTACACATGTTTAATTTTAAAAAAAAATACCTTTCTACATGGCGTTTTGATTTGCTAGAAAACGAAAAATCCTTTTATTATATATAGTTACAAATATATTTTATGTTGTTTCGTTGATTTATAAAGCCTTTTAAGTGCCCATTGTTTTATTTATTCTGTACAGATGGAGTCATCTTCAGAATAAAATGTTTTCCCCGTTTTCTTCAGGTAAGCTACACATTGAAGCTTTCTGAATGATGAATGAAACACTTTGAAAGGCTACTACTATTTCAAAATATTTATGTCTAAGATAAGTATTTAGCAATCAGTTTTCAAACACTATTCCATCTTAAGCGGTCTGTTTTTTTCGTTCGAAATGTTCCAAAAATGAAGCAAATTTCTTATTGCATGTAACTAAGCATAATACTTAAAAGAATGGGAAAATGGAAGAGTTATTTTAACTTTCAATTTTAAAGTTTTTACACTATATTTTATTTTATAATTGTGGAACACAAAACCCCTGAATGTTTGTTTTTTATAAGTACACTTTACTTACTATATATAAAGAATGTTTCATATATTAAAAAAAATCATGTATGTACTTCTTTTTCAAATAGCCAGGGAATTTGTGGCTGTGTGCATTTATATGCACACACAATTTGAAACATAGTGTTAATGCTAGGTCTTTGCCATGATGGTGGAGATAGCATTGGTTTTTTGAGATTGTTTTTTTATTTCCGTTTCTTATCAAGCAACAATTTGCACATTGCCTTGCCATTCCTCGTACTTTATCGAGCATTTTCAAGAATCTAAAGTCCTGCTTTTATTTAAAAATTCCCAAATGTCTTCACACAAAAAAAGAAATCTCGGATGAGAAGTATTTCAGTATCATGGACAAACTGTATCTCTTAAAAATACGGACACTAATAATCTAACTATAAGGAAAAAAAATTGTGTGGATCAAATGTAGAAGGCAGAAAAGATCAATGCCGTACAGTATAAGGGAAAAATGGATGTGGCCAGATTTCTGTCGCTCGTACTGTGTGTGTACTCGTATTGTATAAATATTCAATAAAAATGAAGTAGAAAAAAAGAAGCTATAAAATTAAGTATTCTTAAAGTAATTCTTTTCATATAATAATAATATTTATTCATAAAAAACAATTTTTCAAGGCACAAAAACATGTTAGTTTGAATACTCATGACATATTTTTAGTTTCCTTTGAAAGAATTTACCACCTTGCACGAAAAAAAACGTTAATAATTAATTTACTTTAAAAAATTCATATTTCTATCCACTTTTGAACGTTATTAAATATGTCCCCAACTTAATCATGTTATAACACTAATATATTGTAAGATACTTAGGATATATTAAAATATAATCTATAATCATTATAATATGAATCATTCTTTTCAATATTATTCTTGATAATGTTCTTATCAGAACTCTTATGACAATAACAACTGGGATTTTTTTTGGAAATAATTTGTTTTGTCTTTGCATATATTTCTAAAAAAATTATGAAAAATACCAAACAAACATTCATGATTTTTTAGTGTTATTTAAATGAAAACATGTATGAAGGAATTGAGGGTCCGCAGCCCGGGACATGGAAACCACTGATCTAAGCTAACCTATCCCTTTAAAATTTAGCTCGCGTGATTCGTGATAGAACACTCCATGTTCCAGGGAGGTAGCAAATGTTTTTTTTTATTATTTTTTTCAGTGTCATTGGTTTTACTATATATATAGTGTTAATAAACAGGAGAATATTTATATTTACAGATATTTTACATACACAAAATACTTAAATTTACAGATGTAAATATTGTGGATTTTAAAGGGGTAAGAATGCCTAACCAGCTCAATTGTGATGGGTGGTTTTAAAGGGTTTTGCAGTAATTAAAATTAGAGCCAAAGATTTGAATATTTGAAAGAGTAAGTTAATTATAAAGAAACCATGAAATCTTTATAATATGCTTTCTGTGAAGCAATGATCCAAACTAAAATTAAATTTAATTAATGCGATCCATCAGGAAATTCTTTTCAAAATAACTACTAATACTCATATAATTTCATATTTTTCTTCTGTCCGTCAGTCCTTAATACATACTAACTCTTAAAGAAGTATTTTAACAGTGTTCTTGAGAAGCCCAGAGCAAATTTATTTTTATCTATATAAGGTAAGAGAGATACGAATATTGAAACCAATAAATCTTAACTGGTACTTTAATTAACTTACTATATGAAAATATAATGAACTAAAACAGAGCAAAACTAAATAATTTTCCTAAACTTTGATAAGCTATCTAAATACAAATTAATGAGAAAGTGTGAAAGCGCTTTAAATAACAAAACACTGTTTTAGTTATTTTATATTATTCATTAAAGCGAATACAGTTTTTAAAGAATTTTGTACTTTTTGTGTTTTATTAAAAAAAATGTGTTTTTTTAAAACATTTAAATATTGTGTACCAACATATCAATGATTGGAGCATTCATTTTTTATATACATTCTGGGTGCATATTTTTTTTGAAAATGAATTCACTTTCTTTATTTAAAATATACCTATAAACTACTAAACCTACCTAATAAATTACCTGCGTTTTAAACGAATTTTAGTATTACAGTGCACCATAATATGCTATTATTTATGTAATAGTACTAGTCTTATATTAATTATTTTAATTTTTTAATTTAGATGCATAAAATTTCAACTTACAGTTTAACTATATATAATATAAGGTAATATATATGTATTATATATATATATATAATATATATAAAGTTCTTATGTATTATTTAGTTTGACACAATAGTAATTTTTTTCCTTCTAAAAATAACGTATATCTGTACAATATTTTAAATTTATTTTTGCCTAAAATTCATTAAATTTATAAAAAGATTAATCACATTTATGTAAGCAAAAATCTTTGGTACAATTCATAGCTAGATACTAATGACATTGAGTTCAATAGATAGTTTACCAATCTACCGTATCAAGGTTATATAGGAAATCTTGCATGGTATCGATACACTTAAAAAGGCATCCAGCTAAAATTTTAAGTCACGTGCAATTTTGATATTGATCATATTCTTCTGAAATATCAGTGATTCAAAATTACAGCGACGAATAACATAAGCTGATTATTCGGTGTGTTCTGAAGTTCTGTAATCTTATTAAACTTAATAAGCAGTGGAAGACCTAGAGAGTCCGTAATAATATATACCCAATATTGCAAACGTAGATTTCAGTAAGTTTCGCTGAACTACTTAGTCTTGAGACCAAGTTTGTTATCCTTATGGAGTTTTACATCCTGTAAAAAATAAACTCTGTTAATTTAATCCAAGAAATCCGATTGTTACTCTGCTTTGTTAACACTAACATGTTCTTTTGGTAAACATATATATATAAAGATAAAATTCTTCAGTAAGAAATGATATTATATCTTACGATTCTTTCATATATGTAAAACATTGTTTTAGCTAAATATATTTAAAACTTTCATGTATTTTAAATACTTATACACAACATAGTTTTATAAGCTATAGCTTATTTAGTAGAATACATGCACTTGTTTGAACAGAATATTGATCATTACCGTAAAATAAGGCGTATAATGTGCATTTTAAACACAACAAACAAGATTGAAAGGTATGAGTGCGCATTATACGCCGGGTATGAAAATGACAGATTCAGAAACAAACAAAAAGAGAGGTGCTTAATATAATCAGACTTCTGCATATATCGAAATGTTGCTCATTGAAAAGAAATAACATATATTATGAACATATAAAATTGTAGTTCTAGAACTATAAAGCCTGGGCTAATACCTCGAATAAATGACTTCGAAATATAAGAGATTTGCATTCGTTTCGATGAACGGTGATGCGCGTTATACGTAGAATATACTTAAAAATTTAAAAATGCAGCAGCTTGAAAGTATAAGAGATTTTATCGTACACACCAGATTTTATCGTAAATGTTATGTATATATATATATATATATATATATATATATAATCAAAATTTCTCTACAAGTGAGAGATGAATTACATGATTAAACTTAAAAGAATATCAATTGCTAGATAACAAGACAACAGAATTTAGAAGGAGATATGAAAGATTGAAATAACAGAGTAAAATATAAAAGAATGGATGCTTCAGTATTATCAACATTGCTGACTTAGGACAGCTTGTATACATAAAATTTTCTTTAAAAAAATCCTTCTGTATAAAAAGTGGGGTTGAACATGTTTTTTGGCCAGCCAACCTACCCCTTTTTTCTGTTGATAATAACCGAGCAAATACCAAATGGAAATAATGGATAGGAAATCTAAATCCATTATAAGGAAAAGTAACTTACCCAAAAATTGCATACTGAAATGCAGAGCCGCGCTAAATCTGAGTACAATAAACAAGTTATTGCCAGATTCTGGACTCAAATACAATTTCAAAACAAAGCAAAGGCTCAAAAATAACACTTAAAAAAAGTATGAAAAGAATAGAAATAATAAAATAAGAAATGTAAACATACTACCATTATCTTAAAGACTCTTAATATGTTTAAAATTTATAATATATTCTAAAAAAGTAATTTTATCTAAAACTAGAAACTGGGTATTTAAAAACTATCTAGAAGAATTATAAATCAATAATATAAACCTTTTAAAACTATGGAAATTTAATCCTTACTATTTAGAATTTCATTATTTAAATATCTATTAATAAAATTAATTGGGTAGCTTTGAATTAAACAGTATTAGTAAAATGTTTATAATTTTTTATTTTTTCTGATTTATTAGAAACTAGAAATGTATTGCGTAGTGTGTAATTAAGAATAATATTTCTGAATATAGATACATGCACATTACTCTCCAATGCGGTAATTTTATAATATTGAAATTAAGGCTTCTCGTTTATCATAAATATTAGTAACTATTTTATAATATTTTAATTTAATTTCTATATCAAGAAAATTTGCTCGTAACTGTTACTATTTGTCTGTATTAAATTAAGATATTGTGGATAAAAATTAATATTAGGTATAAAGTTGTCTTGCTTGCCAAAAATGATTATATCATCTATATAACGAAAAAAATAAAATTCTAAGTTGCCTGTGAAACTATTTTCAAAATAATGTAAATATAAATTGCAAGACAGTTGCTAGCTGGGCACCTTGTGGTAGACCTTAATCTGTTGATAATAATTACCATTATGATAAACATAATTCTCTTTTAGAACTAACCTAAGTAGAGAACCAAATCTATCATATTTGACATTTTTAAACAAATTATCTTTATGTAATTTTACTAGTGTTTTTATCATATCATCAATATTAATTGAGTTAAAAAGATCTACAAAATATAAACTAAATACTGAAAATTTCTTTTTATCTTTAATTTGTGCAATAAGTTCTGTACTATTTTTAAGAATGGCTGAAGTTTTAGATTATTTATTGTATCTTGTAATATTTCATGTAAAATTTTGCCTGATTTGCTGATATATGTATTAAAACCATTAGTAACTGTTCTAAACTTTACTGGATTTTTATGAAATTTAGGAGTAAGAAATACATGTGGAAATTAAAAATTATTATTAATTTGTATTTTTAATTGTTTATGAAAAGCCAAAATTCGATTATTTATTTCTCTATCAGAAATTGATGACCTAATAAAAGCTGTATTATTTTCAAAATGTTTGTTGAGCATTAAACTATAATAGTATTTACAAATGAAGGCAAAATTTCCAGCACTTTATCAATATAAACTATAATAAATTTATTTTGTAATTTTTTAATCTGATTTTAATATCATTAAAAAAGATGTTATATCTGTACTAAAGTTATTTTTATTAATCTGTTGTGTAATGTTACATTTAAACTCTGTGAATGCCCTCTATAGGCATACTATATTTAATAGCAATTTTGTAAATGAATTGCTCAATATCATTATATAACTGATTTTTGTTAATTTTATTATTATTTGATATCAT
>BMAO01013784.1:0-17847 GCA_019973975.1 Trichonephila clavata
ATGTTCCTTATATATCTTAAAATGTTCAGGGAATTTTAAAAACAGTGATTACTATGCTTCGTAAGAAAACGACTCTTGCTGAACTTGAATTATTGAAACAAATCTGCCAAAAAAAAAAATGAATAGTAACGGTGAAAAAAAGCAATTAACAAAAATTCACATACATAAAGGATCTGATAAAGGATTATGATAAAAATCGGCAAAAGGGAACTTTGAAACGAAAAAAAAACGCATAGATACAATTTATATGACCACACTACCGCAAATCCTGGTTTTACTCTTTAACCTGAGCTTCAATAACCTTTGTGCAGTTTTTCTCAAACTTCCACTATTGTTCCCCAATACTCAATCAGAACTTAAATCACCCTTTATACAATAACATAATGCATTGAACTCAACAAATTATACTTTGATGCTAAAGCTACAATACAACTTAAACCTTTTAAGAGCGTATATAAACGTCTCGCTCAGCAAAAGCGTAATTTTTCCTGGACTTATATATACGTCTCTCCGAAATACGACCTTTTCTGTAAAATGCTATTCATTAAATTATTCTGAAGGCAATGGAACGTAATAAGAGGGAAATAACAGAAATAAATAGCGAAGGATTTTCTTATTTCAGAGCATTTGTTTATATATTATTATTCCTCCCTTTCCCCAATACATCACATACGCACGCCTACTTGGAATACTGTGGCATTGGGGAGCGAATTGCGTAACTGTTTATTGACGGGGGGGATTAATTACAAACCGTACAATTTATAAAGATAAGTTTTAAATTATGTGTATAATTTTGTATATGATAAGCCCATACGAGTCACTAGCAATTAGTAAACTTGTTCTTAACTTAGTATTGTTAAATTAATTATAAAATGCATGGTGCAGTACTGATACATTTATAAGTGCATTATATCTGTAAATGTGTCTTTTATTTTTTGTTATGTCAAAGTGTATTTGTTTAATTCAGTAAATTAGTAATTTTCTTAAATAATCTTTAGTTTTCCACCATTTCAAAATGCTCGCCCCCCCCCTCCTCCTAGATTTATCACGCTCACCAAGGGGTGGCGTGCCACACAGTTTGAGGAATGCTGGCCTAGTGGTTAAGTTCATGAACTCGTGGTTGGTGTATCATGAGTTTAAATCTTAGTACCACTGAAAACTCACCGTGTAGAGGTTCTGTTGTTCGTTAAATTTGAAAAGGCTCAAAATTTTCACGTGGTGAAAAAATTCAGAGAGGGGGCATGTCACCTTAGATATGGCCTTCTCGCCAATTGACTGAAGTTCAAAATTACGAGGTCGGTTACCAATAGCCATAGTGTTGCTTTTTGTGTGTCGTTACTAAGCACCCATTTATTGTCATTTCTATGATGAGAAACGGCTGTCTCTTCCATTCTTGTAATATGAGAGGGTTAACAAGAGTATGAAATAAGTGAATAAAAATAGAAGCAAAACGTGTCCAAAGCGCTTTGGATACTTCTAGTTAAAAATGCTCCTTAAACAGTTAAGATGATATTCTTCTTTACACAATGATAGGACATTTTATTATTCCTGTTTTCAGCCTTTTCAAAGATAGAGAAATTCCATACTCAATTCAAAAATATGTTACACAATTTCTAATTAAAATCTACTGAAGTTATATCCATCTAGTATAGGGGTTAGTGACGCTGACTGCAGTGCCGTTGGGCCTGAAATCAAATCCCGGAGAAGGTATGGCTGTTTGTAAATGCGTAGTGCCTTCGTGGCATTAGGGTACTCTAAATAGCGGTTGAGCCGCAAGTCCTCTCGTGAGGTTGGTGGAAAAGGAAGAAAGTTGGGAGACCCTTGATCACCTTCAAGGTGTTATCCCTCAAAATTGGGGTGGAACCGAGCGAAATCGTACTATCACCTGCATGGTGCTCAAAGCTACGGAAAACGACAGCCGTGCAATCTAGCTCAATGCCATAGTGAATATCGTGGGCTTCACTCTGACACTGCCAGACAGGTGGCATTAGAAGCAACAACATCAGCAACACAAAAAATTATTAGTTTGAGATGGATCTACCCGCGTTCTTTCTATAACATGAGCCTCTTGGGAAATTTTTGGGCTATCAATTCGAGTTTACTCTTAACCAACCCTCTGAAGAAGCACACGTGATTATTCAGATTAGGTCGGATATGTTTATAGTCTAGGTTTTCAGCTAGCAAATTTGAGAGATAGAGAAGTGAGGAGAAGGAGATATTGTGCTACCGATCATGTATTATTCTATTTTATACCGCGTTTCAGATATTAGATAGTTGAAAGAATTAAAGTGACGTTTGGTCACTCTAGTTAAATTAAAACTCAGATATTTAGGGCAGTGGAATGATCCTCATAAAGGCGGATTGATATATATATATATATATATATATATGTGAAAGTTTTCTCATAATTCACGCATCTCGTTCTTTACTCTCATATTGCTCAGATTTGGAACATCAGTTATCGTTTGAATTATTAAATTCTTTCTTAATTAATTTTGATAATTGTGGGTTCAGTAAATAGATTGGTTAATTGGCATGTCTAGTCATCCTTCCCTTCCTCCCAAATCTCGAGGTGGGGTTGAGAGAAGATCTCAACCCCGACATAAGTTATTGAAATTATATATCTATTTAAGTCATGGAAATAAGTAGGAGTAATAGAATACAATTTTTAATTAATCTTAGTTTTAATATGATAAATCAGATAAACGAACTCGTTCAAAATGGTCGCCAAGATGGTCGTCAAATCATCAACTTGGCTCTATAGCCAAGTTTTCGCGAAGTTCCAATTGAATCGCCCTTTTAACGTAAGAGATGGCGTTGCTTGCAAATATTACAAATTTACGAAAAATAAATACAACATAGAGTAATATAAACGCATTACAAATCCAAATACCAATTATTTACATCAAATTCGTAACAGTATTCAGAATGTTAAAAGTATTTTTAATAATCGAAAGAGCTATGTCTATCAAATAGTCTTTGTTGAATTTAACCAATCTATTCATAAATAACTAAGAACTGTAAGAATTATTACTTCTGTAATATGATAGCAAAATATTTTTTAAAGAAAAATTAAACATTTATACTCAAATATATTGATATTTTTATAGTAGAAATAAAACTTCATAAAATTCTTTTTAAAATGGTTAAGAAACAAATAAGTGATAAGCATTGAAATAAATATAGATATATACATTGAAAGTTTTATGAATAGAATTACTTTTCCTCGTGCGTAGAAATTCCTCGACATTCAGTAAATTAATTTTTTCTGAAATTTAGTATTTGTAGTAACTATTATAAAATATGTTCTCTGAATAGATAAAAGGCAAACCATTCAAAATGTTGTTAAAACAAAAAATTTCAAATATTTATTCTATTTACTCAATGCATTATATTAATTTGAAATTTTTACTTATTTTATTTCCGTCTCGAAATTAAACCCACGAAATTTTTATTCAGTTCATATAATTTTATTAAGAAGAGTTACATACACGTAATTTATGTATTAAAAAAATGAAAGTTTTCATCTTCAGATTCAAAGGATTAATGCAGACGTGAGAAAAAACTTTAGAAATACAGTCTAAAACATAACAAAATAAAGCAAAAATAAGATGCAATAAATTTTGGCAAGCTGATTTTATTTTGAAGGTATTTGAGCATTATTTGAAAAAACAAATGCTATTTCAACAGAAGTATTTCAGTTTTTTTCTTATTCACACAAAAATGTGATATAAACTGTAGATATTTTTTTTTTCGTTTTCTTAAATATAAAAAGCAATCATACACACGTTTAGATTAAGAGGACTTAATAAGTCATTTTTTTTTGACGTATTACGTCGTTCAGCAGTTCATCAAAGAAACAGTTTAAAAGGAGGTTTTCCACTCAAAACTAACTTGGGTTTGTCACTTACTTGAATTTTATTGGAAGTTTAACTGCCACCTTCTTACAGTGGAAATGTGATTTGAAAATACGCCTTAGAACATAAAATGAAGGTTTCCTTTGGGTTAAAATAAGAGATGGCTGAGTTTTATACTATTAGTGTTAGCATTCACTGACTCATTTAAGTAGTGGGCATTTCCTGGCTTATATACTCAAGAGTTTATTTTCTCTTTAAGTAAGTACCTTCGTGAAATATTTTCCGCACAATTTACGTTTGGCATCGGATTCTAAGAGACTGTTCAAGAGCAGAGATTCTTAAGTTTGTTTTAAAACTCTGCGCCAGAGTGTATGTATATCCTTTGGTACTTACAGATAAGTGTATGTAGATTATTTAGTAGGGGTGACCAGGGGTTGGCAACGTTGTAACTGAGCTGTGTCAAACGAATCTAGCAAAATGATTAAGTGTGTCATTCAGTAAGAAATATTTGAAACAATTTGAATTTTTAACAAATAAAGATAAAAAATAGATTTATAGTTTCATTATGTATTATAATAATGCATCTCAATCAAAAATATTTATTAACATAAAAAAGCTATAAATTGAAAACTAAAATTGTGCATAAGTTGTTTTCTAATCATGAAAACTGAATCATGACTTACATAATTGCAGAAAATCACCTTTACTGAAGTTAAAACTTACAGTTTATTCACCCTATGACAGTGCTTCTCACACTCTCCATACTTGCGACCCAATTTTAAGTCATAATTTTCATTGCGCCCCTGCATATAATAACAATATTTACAATTCATTAATAATGTAGTTGACGTAAAGGTACAATAAGGTTTTAATTATAAACCGTTAAAATTATATATCAAGATAAGTATTAAATTTTGCATATAAATTTGTATATTACAAGCTAATGGGAGTCATTAGTAATTATTAATCTTGTTCTTAACTTAGTATTGATAAAGAAATTATTAAAAAAATTGTGCAGTACTGATGCAATTAGAAGTATATTATATCAGTGTAAATGTATATTTTACTTTTATTATGATGGAATATATTTTGTTTTGTTTCTTTTCAGTAAATTTGTAATCTTTTTAATCTTATTTTTTATTTTTCGATATGCTCGCACCCACTTTGTAAGGTTATCACTCCCCGCTGGGTGGTGCACCCCCACAGTTTGAGAAACGTTACCCTACGACAGTGGCTCTCAAACTTTCAATATTTGCAACCCAATATTCAATTATATTTTTCATCGCGCCATCTCTCACTCCTTACAATAACAATGTATTGGATTCAATAGTACAATAATATTGTACTTTCACGCTAAGGCTACTATACGACTTTAACCTCTTAAGTGTCACTCGCGTATATAAGCCTTCGCAATAACCAAAGCGTTACTTGCCCAGACGTTATATACGTCTTTCCAAAGTACGATCTTCTCTGTGCACTGCTATACATAAAAGTATTCGAAGGCTCTGAACGGCAATAAAAGGACATTGAGAGTGCTTGCAAAGAATTTACTTATTTCAGAGGTTTTTATTTCTTTATTCCTTTTCATACCTCCCTATATATCACTTAACATACGCATGACTATTTAGAAAACGTTGGCATTGGGGAGCGAATCGCATAAAGTTTAATCGGCAGTTAATGGATTAATTATAAACCGTACAAATTATCAACACAATTGTTAAATTTTGCATATAATTTTATATATGACAAGCCATGGGGTCACTGGTAGTTATTAAACTTGCTCTTAACATAGTATTGTTTACATTAATATAAAATACATTGTGCTGTACTGATGCATTTATAAGTGCATTATAACAGTACACAAATGCGTATTTTTATTTATTGTGTCAGAATGTATTTTGTTTGTTTTTGTTTGTATTTCAGTAAATTAATTATTTTTAAAACTATGTTCTTGTTTGGACTTTTTAATATGTTCGCGCCCCCTCGTAGGGTTATCAAGCCTCCTAGGGGGCTGCATTCCACAGTTTGAGAAACACTCCCCTGCGACATAATTGAAATCTATTTTTGGATTTTTATTTACTTTAAGAAAGATATGGCAAATGAGGTTAAAAACAAAGCCATCTTTCAACCTAAATTTCCACCCAAATTTATTCGATTTATAAAACTCTCGCTTCTAATTGACATTTCTTCTAAGTATATATAAGCGTCATTTTGATTTGGGAAATAATGATTTAAATTATATAACATAATCCAATTGTATATGAAACCTTATTATAAATATTTTTTATTATGGAAAATAATTTTGCATTTTTCTTGTTAAAACATGAAGAAAGAGAGAGAAAGAGAAAGGAGAGATACATTTTGAAAATTTTAGTATTAGTTATTTACTCCAAATAATTCTTCTGCAAATTTCTTATAATCATATATATGAGAAACGCGATTTTTTAGTAAAGTATCACCAATACAAATGCATGAGAATCTCTACAGGCAACTTCCGTTTCTCTGCAACTCTTGTACGTCCTTTATTGATTTATCTTTTTCTTCGTACTCAATTTATCGTTCTTCACGCAATAAACGTACACTGACAATGAAAGAGTTCGAGACAGGAGGGATAGAAAACGTTATAAGGAAATGATTGAAGATACATCTCCTGCGTGTGAACTTTGTTTTCTCTTTTTTTTTTTTTTTTGTTCCCGAAGTACCTTGGATGAGATTGTTACAGAGAGGAGGAATTAATACTTTATCCTTAAGAGAGGAGATGTAATCAAAGTGAATAAGAAAATACAATGTGTTGCTTTGTCCTGATGTTTATTTTTTTCTTTTATTCCTTTTAAATTAAAGAATAATCAAGAAATCCCGAAGGTAACTTGGGATATCTACTTGATTGTATGGCATAAAAATAAATTGGGAATATGCCACAGAAGAATTTTTTTTAAACATTTTTTGTGGGCAGAAGAATAGTTATTTAATTTTAATTATTTTTTGCTTTACCTATACTTAATCGATCTCATTTTCAAAGACTTGGAATTTGGAATTTATTGGAAGAAATTTAAGAACGTGATATGATGTTACGTTTTTTTTCAACATTATTAATAGACATTCGTATTTGTTAAGAGAATGCTAACAATGTCAAAAATACATTCGAAAATTTCAGAGAAAGAAATTCAAGGACGTTTGATCTTTTTAATGAAAAAGGAGACAAAATAATCGAATCCAAACACATTTGAAAATTTATATTTTAGATCAGAAATCAAGCCAATTTTTTTCATAATCTTAGCATTAGTATTCATAATCCTAGAAACAAGTTAACTGTTTTACATTATAGTTCACAGTTTATTTGTCAATGCGGTACAATACTACAAATGGTATTTGTTTTTGTTGTTGAAAAATGAAAATGAAGCAAAAGAAGAAGAAAAATACTTTAACAATTCCAGATAATAATTAGCTGTATTTTTAGCAATAGAAGGCAAAAAAGGAATTTTCTTTAATTTCAATCCATTTAGTTGAAAAGGATAAATCAGAAACGCGAGCCAAAAAATTATTTTTTCAAAGCATAAGCAATATTAAATTAAATTACGCAAACAACTGCTCAAATAATAACTTGTATCACTAAAAGTACAAAATTTTAATACAAATTTGAAATATGACTTGTATCAGTTGGGACTCATTTTACTTTCAAATTAGTTATGCTTAGTGGTAGATATTTATAATTATCTCCAATTAAGTAAAAGTTGGCTTACGTCAATTTCTTCTATGCTTGAATTGATTTTTTTCTGATTCATGAGCAATATGATATGTTTCATATTTATATTATACTTAAACATCTAGACTGTTTCGGCGGAGATGCCGAAGACGGGCGTAAGGTTAAAAAAAAAATACAATACTACAAATGGTATTTGTTTTTGTTGTTGAAAAATGAAAATGAAGCAAAAGAAGAAGAAAATACTTTAACAATTCCAGATAATAATTAGCTGTATTTTTAGCAATAGAAGGCAAAAAAGGAATTTTCTTTAATTGTAATCCATTTAGTTGAAAAGGATAAATCAGAAACGCGAGCCAAAAAATTATTTTTTCAAAGCATAAGCAATAAATTAAATTACGCAAACAACTGCTCAAATAATAACTTATATCACTAAAAGTACAAAATTTTAATACAAATTTGAAATATGACTTGTATCAGTTGGGACTCATTTTACTTTCAAATTAGTTATGCTTAGTGGTAGATATTTATAATTATCTCCAATTAAGTAAAAGTTGCTTACGTCAATTTCTTCTATGCTTGAATTGATTTTTTTTCTGATTCATGAGCAATATGATATGTTTCATATTTATATTATACTTAAACATCTAGACTGTTTCGGCGGAGATGCCGAAGACGGGCGTAAGGTTAAAAAAAAAATACAATACTACAAATGGTATTTGTTTTTGTTGTTGAAAAATGAAAATGAAGCAAAAGAAGAAGAAAAATACTTTAACAATTCCAGATAATAATTAGCTGTATTTTTAGCAATAGAAGGCAAAAAAGGAATTTTCTTTAATTGTAATCCATTTAGTTGAAAAGGATAAATCAGAAACGCGAGCCAAAAAATTATTTTTTCAAAGCATAAGCAATAAATTAAATTACGCAAACAACTGCTCAAATAATAACTTATATCACTAAAAGTACAAAATTTTAATACAAATTTGAAATATGACTTGTATCAGTTGGGACTCATTTTACTTTCAAATTAGTTATGCTTAGTGGTAGATATTTATAATTATCTCCAATTAAGTAAAAGTTGGCTTACGTCAATTTCTTCTATGCTTGAATTGATTTTTTTTCTGATTCATGAGCAATATGATATGTTTCATATTTATATTATACTTAAACATCTAGACTGTTTCGGCGGAGATGCGAAGACGGCGTAAGGTTAAAAAAAAAAAAAGATTGCTTCTTACGAAGTTCTTTTCTAAGTTTTACAGAAAATACATTTCAGTTTGAAAAGTCTTAGCAATATTATTTCAACATCAATTGAATTGATCATTCCAATTAACTGGTATGAACTTTTTAACCATTTTGCATTTACAGCTCAACTCAACCAATACATATTTAAGTGCTATTAGTAAATATATTTTAATTGCATAAGAAAGCAGTTTTGTATTTTGTTTTTACTTTCGAATGTTTTGTTTTTATTAAAATAACAGTCCATGAAATAAATTTACATTTTTCACAAACCTTATCCTTAACTGATTATATATGCTCCTTTTTAAAAAATAATTTTTCTTATTTAAAACATGGAAACTATTTTCATCAGTAAGTTTGTGGTACTAATTTTAGAACTGATTTTAATCAAACACTTCAAGTATCTCTTGATTTTTCTGCAACTTAATCTTAAAGACTGTAATCTCATTGTAAGTTCATTTTTATCTGGTGTTAAATTATTTACCCACGACTTATTTTTGAATCTGATTTAAACTACCGTTACCTATCTATACAAATAAATAAAATTGAAGTGTCTGTTTGTAATTTCAAATTAGCAGCTTTTTACTAAATGCACTAAAAGTATATACGTACTCATAACAAAAAAAACAATTTTTAAAATTTTTGTCTGTCTGTTTGTTCCGGCTAATCTCGGAACGGCTGGTGCGATTTTAAAAATTCTTTCACTAATGGAAAGCTACATTAACGGGGAGTAACATAGGCTATATTTTATTCCCGTATTCTTACGGGAACGGAAACTATACGGGTGAACGTGAAACTGAATGCCAAGATGAACGCCAAGCTGAGCTTATGAAGTCTTTGTTTTGGTTACTGGCGACCGATGCTCTTCATGAGACATAATAGTGTTACGCGCACATAATAATACGCTGACACGTGCCATAATTTTTTTTATGATAGTTATCTCACTGTTCAGTTAAGTAGAGCATCGGCTGTTTCGGATGTACTTTTAAAAATAATAAATCAAGGCTTCGTAAGTAAAAGCAATGCAAGAAACAAAAAAATGATAAGTTTTACGGTTAGTTTTAATCCTTTCTTTTTTTTTTTTATTTACATTTTTAGTCACATTTAAACAATGGTTATTATAATCCCAATCTATATCTATACAA
The DNA here is from genome assembly GCA_019973975.1 of Trichonephila clavata. Taxonomy (NCBI): domain Eukaryota; kingdom Metazoa; phylum Arthropoda; class Arachnida; order Araneae; family Nephilidae; genus Trichonephila; species Trichonephila clavata. Next base: position 9,945 of record BMAO01013784.1, read on the forward strand.
ATAAATAAAATTGAAGTGTCTGTTTGTAATTTCAAATTAGCAGCTTTTTACTTAATGCACTAAAAGTATATACGGTACTCATAACAAAAAAACAATTTTTAAAATTTTTGTCTGTCTGTCTGTCAGAATATAAACAGATATATTTATAAAACATCATGAAATACCAGTGAAGCGGAGGGTAACGGCTAGTTTTAAAATATGAATGGTTCTGTAAAAGTACATAACTAAACTGTAATAGATGAAAAATGTGGAAATATAGTAAAAAAACCAAAGGGGTAAAAATTTAATGTTAGATTATTTCTTTATGTTTTAATGTAAACCATTTAGTCTACTTATGCAATAAAAGATAACTTTTTTTCCAACTGGACAAATAATTACGCATTAAAAATGAACAGAAAATATTCAGTTAAATTAAAAGTTTATCTTAAGATTTTTCTTAGAATAACCGAACTGAGATAAGTTAAATTATTAAATTTATGATTCCCAGCATTACCTATTTTAAAAAAAGACTGTTGCTTATGCCACCTGATCGAAAGTAACATCAGATCAAGGTCCACGAAATTCATCGCGCTAAGGACTAGAATTTTACGCCTGTCGTTAGCCTAAGCTTTGAGCCCTCCAAGAGGGTTACAGTGCGATTTTGCTCACGCAACACGATAGATGGCGACACCGTTCGGACCCAGAGATTTAACGAGCACGTTCTCCGATTTGTACTCGGTGGGCATTTGGTGGCATCGGGCATCGAACCCAGGCCTTTCGGTCTGGGGTCCGATGCTCTAACCACTAGGCTACCAAGGCTAAAAAAAAAGACTTTATCCTATTATAAAGCTGTAGAAAAAATACTGAAAATAAACACAAAGGTTTATTGATGAATATGGCATTTTATGAAAAGGAAATGCGTACCTGTCAAAATAACTAAATTCCTGGTTTCTTAACATTAAGAAAAATTTAGAGAATAAGATATAACTTTAACAAATAAGACTTAACATATTGTTTATGTCGTGAAAGTTAAGTCATAAGTATTTTGTATCGGCTACGGCTAACACACCCGATGCATTCGAACAATAAATTGTGATTTTTTTTTTTACTTTTTCATGCGGTGCAATTTTATCGGCCAGATTTAAAATATATATTTCCAGAAAAGAAAATAAGAAAGAAAAGAAAAGAGAGAAAAGAAAATAAGTTCTCTTTTTCGATATACATTTTATCGAAGTATTTCTGAGTTAAAAATACATTTTTAAAGGATGTATTATAAAATGTATGCTTCTCCAGTTGTTACCACCCACACGTTTTTTTTATGGTAAATTAGAGATAACGAGGCATTTTTATTTATATCAAATGCCTCATGTTTTGTTTTCCCCCTTTCGGCATTAATTAAATTTGTATTTTATATTTAGTTACAGGCAAGCTTTTACATTTAAGATAGTTGACGATTCACTTAGCAATTCTGGTTCATTTATCACAAGGGATCTGAGTACATCTCCGGGTAACTAAACAAAAGTAAAATTAAATTAATTTGAAAAAATGCAGAGAAAAACATCACAAGTGCAATAATAACACATTTTCCCCCTAAGATAAATATTTTTAGTTGCATTTGAAAAGGAAACACATTTTTGAGCTTCTCTTAAAAACAATAAACATGTACTTTACTCAATCAACATTATTGGTGGAATTAGTGTTTTTTTAAAAAAAACTATAATTATTATGATATAAATAATGATGTTATAAAGTTCCGTCACTTTTTAACACTAATTTTATAGGTTTTTAAGGAAAACTATGTTAATCTTAAGAACAATATGCGTTACTTAATCGAAGACTTACCACAAGATACTAGCGAAAATATGCTAATATATATAATTGAATATATATAATATTCATTTTAAGAAAGAAACTGTATATTAGTTGTGAGTATTTCTAAATCCATTTAGAAGTACGTACGATTCAATAGTTTTTTAGTAATAATGGAGAATAGTTTTTAGCAGGAATATACCTTATATGAATATATATATATATATATATATTATATATATATATATATATATCATATATATTATATTAAATTTTCATCTTAATTACTTTAATCTTTTTAAAACTAACAATAAACAACATACTGCAGATATCATCTTGTTAAAACTTTCAATACCATGGTGAATGATTTTAATAGTAAAATTTTGATGAAAGATAACTTTTAGATTTAATATTGTCAAGGGTCCTCTTTTTAATATCAATATTTACATGAATGTTTATAGAAACGTACTTTTTCTTAATTATTTATACGTAAATATTATTTAGTTAAAACTAGGGAGAAAATCAATACACTTAATAACTGTATCAGGTGTAGTTTATTTTTTTTTTCATAATTACATTTGTAATAAGTCCGATATCTTAAAATTTGATACAAATATTTCTTAATATTGGGAATTTGATATATTTTCTCTTTGATTTCATACTATATTCTTTTAACTATTCTACTCTAAATTACATGTCACCATCAGGTACATCTTTAGATTATTTTTAGAATTAGAAATTTTTTTTTTTAATTTTTGACTGTACTCATGTTTTTTTCCCCTGAAATTTTAAAAACAATGTTTATATGATTTCAAATTTTCTTTGCACAACTTGTAGTTATTTCTTAAGAACGTTTGATCATTCTGTTTTTACTATGTACAATCTTGCGGCCGCTATCTTAAAATCTTCTTACTGATAAGTTCGTTGACAATTTTTGCTGTTATTACGCGCGATTGCATTTTCAAATTAATTGTTTCTTTTTAACATTTCTTATTTATGTCTAAATATGCAGAATATTGGATTTTTTCTGTAGTATTATTGATAAGAACAATTATTTAAACGATCGCAGATTAATTTGAAATTAATCCACGGTCATTTACGCTATGTGATTACAGATCTAAAATCAAAGCTTAAAAATCCTTAAAACAATAAATGTATTAAGATTTAAAAAAGTAAAATTCTTAACCTAATCATAATAATTCAAAATTTAATCTGGCAAATACCTTAAAAAATAGTCATAATACTGATCCGTTAAAAAAGCAGATCACGTACATTTATATACTATGGGAAGAACTGATGCCATAAGAGAAAATAACTTTATGCAAATTTGATGTAGCATGTTCAATAGCGGTATGATTAAATAACATCATGATATGCTCATACGTCACTTGGAGAAATTTCAGATGACATAAATAATTGCGGTAGTTTGAAGGTTTATTTCCGACAATTATGGTGTTTTGTATTTTTATAAATAATTTTAGTTTTTACAAAATGAAATTCACCTTCAATTTCCTCCTTTTCAACCAGGCAATAAAAACAAAAAAGGAGAAAGTAGCACCTTCAATCATTGTCTAGTTCTACAATCTTAAATCTAAGATTTTGTTAATATGCTATTCTGACTATTTTACTATGACTTACACTGCCTTGCTATGTTCCTGCATATCATTTAGCTTTAAATTAGAGTTATAACATTTAATGTTATTTATGTTTATACAAGGTATGCCCACATTTGACCGACTGATTCATAGGGTGATGTAGGTAGCATGGGAACGAAAAATCGCCATAGAACAGGGGGTCGCAAACTGCTTTTAGTCGTAGTAATTCGCAAAAGCAATTATAAATGATATGTTGTCAAGGAAAAATGTGAGATGTAAGAAATATATTCATTCACTTTTTACGATTTAAGCAACGCATCACAACTGGACGTCAGAAATGCGACGACAAGTAATTGTCACGGGAATTGTTCGTAGTTACAAACCCATAGTTCCGAACAGACACAGACGGATGAAAGACTGTCGGACTCGTTCAAACGAATCCGCTGTGTTGGTAATGTCAGCTGAAGATCGACGATTTGTACCATGAGATCCTTCACAGTAGCTATTGGTGTCTCATACACAAACAATTTCAGGTGGCCCAGAAGAAGAAATCTAAGGAATTTCGGTATGGTCCTGACATCGCTTCCTCGGAAACTGGTCCTGGTATATTATCTGTGCTTGACGTCCATTATATTCGACTCCATCGAAAATGAGATACGTACCACGTGTACCATCGTACCACATGTGCCTGGTTCATGTACTCAAATGCAGTTTAACATCCACGCTTTATGCTTATCCCATCTAGCATCACTAGCTCACCAATTTTTTTCTAGATGTACAAGTGGAAAATTTACTTTTGCGCAAGTTCCTTCAACACTTCGCTTACACATTGCTCCAAATCCCTGTGTTCGTTTGGCCACTCCCCTCGTTTAACTCATCGTCCTCCCGATGTGGTTACTATTATCACGATTTTCCCCCGACGAAACGGGGTTTGCTCTTCCTTGTACTATGGCGATTTGTCATCCCATGCTGCCTGCTATCACCCTTCTAAATTTGTCGGTCGAATTCAGACAAACCCCTGTATAGTTATACATTCTTATCTCTCACGATCTTTCGACTGTGCAAGGATATTTGTTTTTAGGCGTGTTTCGCAGAAGATTGAATTTGAATGAAGGCGTCACACTCGGGAATGTAACACTCATTTGACTTGTTTCGTCTTTCGTCGGAAATCGTGTTTGGACATGGTTGATCAAGATTCAATATTTGGCGACATACAAACCCCTAAAAAAATCACATGACGAAAAGATTATCGATTTTCCCGGGTTTTGAGTAATACTCAGCCTTCCCTTTGTGTGTTTATATAGTTAGTTTTTTGTTTCCAGAAAGATGAACAGTTGATACAAACTTAGAAAAAGACAATCCCTCGGGACTTTAGAAACAAATCAGATGATATATTTATATAGCGTATAGTATTAAATTTTTGTGTACATAATGGGTTATTGCGTGCATAATATAAAATTGGAATCCTCCGATTGCAAATATATTTTTGTTGTAAATAAAAAATTAATTTCGATTCAGAAAATGTTGAAGGGACAAAATATTTGGGTCTTCTGGATAGAGGAGGCTTAAAACTGCTCACAGATATTGTTATGAAAATCATTACAAAGCAACATTTTATTTGTAATATCAAAAAGATTCGAGTCAAAATATATTAAAGTTGATTGCCAATTATCTTGCTTTACAAGCATAACAGACACATATCTGGAATTACATGAATTGCGAAATATCTTGCATTCGTTTCTTTCATCTGTCTGTAAACTGCCCTTGCATTTTCATATTTTAAAAAAATATTCATTACATTCGGAAATGTATGCTTATATAATTATTCAAAAAAGTTCAGTGAAGAATTTTAACGGTGAAAAATAATCGAAAAATGAAGAAATTTAAAGTGACGCTATGGGACAACGCAAGACAGTTTTTTTTTTCGATATTTAAATAATATTGAATCTATGAAGTATTTATATAGAGAGAGGAGACGCGGCAAGATGACGAGCGGGGCAAGATGACTAATGTCTTAATTTTTCCGTATTCCACTAGGTAGCAGAATCAAATGACACTACTGGCGCTCATTTTGGCCTTTCGTTAAACTATAGTATAGACACGCTGAAATCGCTTTTTTATGTTAGTTGTGAAGCTTTGATTGTTTTTTGATGCCACAATATAACTTTTATGCATGCATAAATAAGCTCTGCTACAGATACAGGTAAGATATAACGTTTCTTCTTTAATATTTATGAGTAATTTGATTTAAATACTACCTATTACCATGAATAAATGTCAATTAATTACCTTCCTTCATGGTAACGAGAGCGAATATTTTTAAACAGACAGTCTGGGCAAGATGACGATCTGAAACACTGGGCAAGATTACGAGCTCGTCATCTGCCCCCTGTTTCGGAATTTATTAAACTTACTATTGTTGTCCATTCTATTAAATCCTGTGAACACTTGTTTGTATGTGTGTATGTCCGAGTGACCTTGCGCTTCCATATCTTTTGGGGCTAAGAGGTGCATCGGATCGGAAAAAGGTTTCATTCGAAAGGGTGTGACCAGAGGAAGACAATTTTGCAATCCGCTGAGCCCCCCCCCCCCCCTCTAAAGAGGAAGGAATGTAACAATAATTTGTTGCTTTAAAGCTACTGGCTTTTATCTGCCATCTTTTCTGATTTTTTGCGAGAAAACGAATGCATCCTAAACTTATAGAAAGAGCCACACCAGGAACTGTTGGGAACTGTAGTGATAAGGACTAGAACAATGTGGGCACCTTTTTCTCTTTTTTGAAAACACTTTATCGGCATGTGAAACCCAAGCAAAGAATCTCCTAATCTGTTGATTTTGACAATCACAAAACTCATATAACTTTGCAGGCTATCTTTATTACTGAACGAAAAACATCATCATGATTGGGTTGCCGTCGCACACAACACATCGTCTCCAGTCCCTTGTTGTGTCATTTTCGTCAGTTAAAAATGCACTATAGCCAAGCATGTGACAACTTTATGGTCACTCATCCAGAACAAACTATCACAGACAAAAATTTTGGTGAGGTTTTGAGCATCACTTACTTCAAATCAGCAACAGTTGGAAATGCAGTTGAAGGGTTAAAGAATATGGGATCGAGCCTCACATAATCCTCTTATGTTTAGCGAACATGACTATGCTGCGGTAAAAAACTACTAACCATACTGCTGTTGGCGAGTTAATTCATGTACACATTCAAAAGATAAAATAGGCTCAACCTTTTCAGTGTCCCCATCTTGCCCCAGTATTGGGGCAAGATGACGATTTGTTAAGGTTATGAAAAAATAAATAATCCTTAACTTCTTTATTGAAAAAAATTAAATGATAATATATTTTAATACTACAAAGGACTACTCTAACAGTTCATGTAAAATTGATTTTACTACACTTAAAAATAAATTAATAAACAACAAAAAAACTGTTAGCGTCGTCATTTGCCCTTGTCTCCCCTACTGCCTATTTCAGCTCATATACCTATTATTTCCTTCTTAGAATACAATTAATTCAAAAATATGATTATGTATTTTGCAAAAATATTACTTTTATAATACAGACATATGAATATATAATCTTATATGACAATAATAACATCCCCTTGTTTTTTTATTCACCGAAATAATGCCTGAAATAACATTACAAAATTTGAAGTTTTCACTTCTATCGTGTAGTCATAAGCATGCACACTTTTTATTCAAATATTTATTAATTTAAAAAGCCTGAGCATTTTTTCCAATTTACTTTATTTTCACTCAGGAGAAGCAAAATTCGTATGCAAAGATGAATGAGTTAAGCATTTGATTTAACATCAGGTGATTTCTGCCATCTACTTTAAATTAAGGATTAATTTTGGAGTAGAGAAAGACTGTAGAAATGATCATACACAAAATATCCCTCTCTTGATTCTCTAAACATTTACTCAAAATAAGCACTGTTTCACACTGAGGATATAAGCAAGAAGGCATGTCCAATACTTGCTTTCCTTTTCTTCAAGCATGTGGATAGTTCTCGAAGTAATTAGTTTGTACAAAGAATTTGTTTTATATTCCATTTACATTGTAGACCTTTTATTTTGAATTCATTGTTAATTGAACAAATAGTTATTAAAATAAATTATATTTAACCACAATTAATTACACTCAAAAATATCATGAAATTTATTCTCAATAATATCCGTATAATAATGTTTGGAAAATATGAAATCATATATACTCACTGTGCAACGCAAGCAGATCCAAACACAACAAAAGTAATTTCTGAAACCATTTCCAAACCAATCCCTTTTAATCTCAACATGCTACCACTTCAATCTCTCTTCAAATCCGAAAACATTTTACCTTCGATTGCATCTGTATCTCTGGGTTATTCTCTTTTATCTAGTACTTCTTCCACTTCCAATAGTTAAGATTCTTCTGTTGTATCCTCCTTTTTAACTTAAGCATATCTCTTTTCTTCAACATTTTCCATGGCTAATATTTTATCGATTGAAATTCTACCATACA
>BMAO01013785.1:0-16692 GCA_019973975.1 Trichonephila clavata
TATTAATATTTAGACAATTATGTTAAGAACCGTATCATTATAATTCAAAATAATTTTTATTCGCTAATCAAATATATTGCATTTTTTATTAAAAAAAGTTTCCACTTAGGGTTTGAAGTTTCGTGCTATATTTTTAATCCCGGGATTTCGAGATTACATTATCCAAATCCCGGGATTTGGACTGAACTATTTATAAAAAATACTTACACGTTAGCATGGTTGAAATTACATAATAAAACTAAAAACACAATTAAAAAATTGGTTTAATATTATTATTTATTAAAACAAGTCAAAACTTAATTTATTATAAAAAAAACAAATAAAAAAGAGTACATAATGAATCCAATAAAAATAGTACAATTTGAATTGACCCATTGAATTAAAAATCGATATATTGAGATTCCAAAATCTTATTGCTATTTAAAGCCCCTATTTATTTTCATTGAAACGCTGTATTTTTTTTGTTTAATGTATTAAGAATGGTAACTGCATGGTAAGACATTCTAAGGAAGTAGATTTTTCAAAATTAAAATTATGAAGTCTGAACTGAACCTTTTTTCCTACAAGTTCACATATACCTTACACAGTATGTACAAATGATATAATTTATATAACTCCCATAGAAAAAATACGTTTTCCATTTTTTTTAAAAAATCTTACTGATATATAACACTAAAATTCTTTTTTTTATAATAATAACAATAAAATTTTAACTCTAATAAAAATAATAAAAAAAAGACTTCAATTTTTTTAAATAATAATAATACATAGTATATTTCACAGTCCAATAAAATTGTGTCTTTTAGCTTCCTCAAAAAATATCTTTCGAAATATTTTTAACAACATTTAAATATTAATACATGCAATGTAATTTGAAAATATATTTATAATCATAAAAAATATTACTATATTATCTCTCTGTATATTAAAAAAGAAGAAAAAATTGAATATCTCACCTATAAATGAGTTAATTCACAAACTTTAAATATTCAGAAAAGATTTTGAAAAATGCCTTTTCGATGCTCCAAACAACAATAACAGCTTATAAGAATATACTTATGATAACAAAATAATTTTATTCTCAAGTTATTTCTTGATAAAAAAAGAGAAATAGAAACCTAAAAAAATCAGATATTTTATATTGACTTAAATTGAAAATTCAGATGATGGTTCCTGATGATTGATCAGAAAATAAATCAAAATTTATTATAAAATCATCAGACAAATGAGTCACATTTTTTTATGACTGGGGAACAGCAACGAATGTTGCGCAATGTCTCGTTTCGGAAGTGGAAGCTCTCTATATAAATTTTAATGAGAAAAATCCCAAAACATAAATTTAGATAAAAATTAAATCCCGGGATTTAAAGAAACCCTGGAATCCGGGGCTGTAAGCCCTAACTTAAATAATAGTCCTTAAATGAGAGGTAAATACATAAGGTCCATACTCAAAGCGACTGATACCAACATTTACTGAGCTTGTGTGTTTAGAGTGTATCTTACAGGAAGTACTACAGTATTTGTATATTAATTTGTATCTTAAAAAATACATCATAATTCAAAATTAAAAACATAATTACATGTTGCTATTTCATACGATCTAAATGTAAGCGATTGATTTGGACTAACTTTAGCAGGCCAATTTATTCGAAAACTAGTCTATTGATGGTGGATCACAAAAATTTATTTGAATCTCAAGTAACTTTATTCAAGAGTAAAATAAAATCTCCTGTAGCTAGATATCTTCCAAAAATTCTAATTGCATCTGTCCCTTCAAGTTTGCTGACACCGGACATCCTGTGTGGGAGAAAAGTCCGTTTTCTTACCCCCCTCGTGATGGGAGAAAGAAGAAAATAAGAGAAAACATATCAAATTAAGGTTTAACATACACACCCACCTCGAACCCATCAAGGTTTAACACATAAGAAAACTGACATTAAAGTATACAGTACAAATAAGTAAATAAGATATATTAAATGTAATACAAGATTTTTAACATGGAAAACATTTCAAAATATGATTCAAGCAAACATTAAATCCCGGGATTAGTTGTTTTAATCCCGGGATTTGCCGGATCTCGGGAGCAAAACTTATTTTCACTGGAAACAATTGAAGCGCTAATGAGGAGGAAAAATGAGGATGAAGATGAAAGTTCACCTGTGAATAAAGTCTGAGGTAAAAATGCATATTCTCTACATTTATGCCGTATCAATTTGAACATGGACAGCTGAAACTTTTATCATGTGACAAACAGGAATCTTCGAAAAGTTAATAACTGAATTTGTTACCAGTCAGTAACGAGAATGTTATTTTACTAACCAGATTACGGTGGCTACATTGAAAATATCTTTAAAAAGAATAATTTGTGAAATTTCCTCTTTAAAATTAAAATTAAAATACTAATATGACTAAAAAATATAGCATGTGTGAGATATAAATTCATTTTACTCATTAACTTGTAATTTTTTTAAAAAAAATCATTTAAATACATTTTTATTTAAAATTTAACCTTAAAAATGACGGTATACTTAAATATATTTTATAATTACTGATCACTAAAAATCTAACTATTGATATTCCAATCTAAGCAATACCATCAGCAAAAGTTTAAAATTGAAAAAACAAAAAAATTGTGGCGTTATGCTTAATATCAGTGAGCATAAACATTCATTATAATAGCAACAACTATAAAGCAACTAGAAGGGGAAATACTTTATAACAAAGTTAATAAATATTTTAAAGGTACAAAAAAGTATCACCTAATCCATTAACGAAAAACAAATCTTTAAGTTCAGTATTGTGAATTAATCTGTATTGCATGCATACCTCAATAGGTGTTGAAGCTATTAACCAGAAACTATGTCCAAATAAAGACAAAAACAAAAGAAATCACCTTCATGATTTGTGTCCTTCTTTAAAAAAATGTGTTTTTTTTTCAATAAACAGGAAATTAGGTCCAATACCTAAGAACAACCTTCCTTTTTTTTTTAGATTAAACTGGATGGTTGGAAATTAATAGTACTGAATTTATCTTAAGTAAAACACTGGAGTGAAACTTCTTGCACTTCATAAATATACTGGGAAGTAATATTTTAATGCTTAAATTGTAAAGTGAAAGTGCAATAGTTTGTTTCAGAAATAAGGCTTAAAATTCCAAACAGTGTTAGAAAACTTTGCATTAGTTTCCTAAAGTATGCTACTATCATTCATTTAAATATTAGAATTTTAGTCTTGCTGCAATTTTTATCAATGATTTTTTTTTAAAAAAAAAACATGCCGTATCTTAACTCTAGGAGGCTACTGTAGTTTCTAATTGATCTTTTGGTATTTTTACTTACTGTGGAAAAGCAGAAAAAGTAAAATGCAGCTGACCTAAAAACTATTACATAACATTATATAAATTTTCTTTTCTCTCAAATTACTTTTTCTGTAAATCTCATTTCTTGTATATAAATTAAAAAACAATCTTAGAATAAATTGTATTATATATACAATACTTATACCCTCAACATTAGATAAATACTCTTCACATTTTGCATGCGTTCATTAAAGATACATACAATATGAGTAATAACGTTTAAAATAATTTTCTATTTAAATGACCAAAGAATGACATAAAATTTGTGGATATTGCTTTAAATTTAAAATTTACATTAAATTTAGAAACAGTGAAAAATTTTAATACACGTTTAAGTATCTAAAATATACAACTTCTTACAATAAAGTTCTGTGAATAGTCTTGTTTCATTAGCTTAGATAAAATATTAACGAAAGTTACCTTGGTGTCCTTCAAAATAGTCACCTCCCATAAACTATGAATCCCTGAGATCTGCTTACATGCTCTGGAAACTTTGCGAGAAGTCTTCTTTTGGGATGAAGTCAAAAGCCTTGTCACGTTTCGTTGGATGTCAGGAATATCGTCGAATATCTTTCCTTTCAAACTGAGTTTGAAATGTGGGAGTAGAAAGAAATCTGGCGGATAGAGATCTGGCGAGTATGGTGGAAGTTCAATTTGCACACCTATTTTTTTACTAGGCACTGTTTCACGATATTGCAGTGTGAGAGCGAGCATTGTCTTGAACATAAAACCATGAATCTTGTGCGTACTGGGTTTGTACCTGAGTAGACGTTTCATGAAAAGGGTCAAAATATCAATGTACCTTGCGGCACTCATAGTAATTCTCTCAGTCAGCAATTCCTTGTGGATAATGCCTTGACTATCAAAAGTTTAAGATCATCGGTTTGGTACGTAATTTTTCTGCTATTATTTTTTTCCGACGAGGTGTGCAGGAGAAACATCCATTTGATGCTTTGCCGTTTCATTTCAGGGCCGTACCTGAAACACAACGACTCATCCTCAGTGACAATACATTTCAAAAACTCCGGTGTCGCATCTGTCTTTTCGACAAAATCCTGTGAAGCCTCTAAACATGACTGCATCTGACCATCAGTCAAGTGATGTGGGACAAAACGACAGCACGTTTTTCTCATCCCTAAATTCAGGGTAACGATTTTTCCCACGGATTCACGGTTAATTTTCTATTTATCCGCTATCATGGTCACAGATAATCCACGATCTTTCGTGATTTATTTCTTCCCTTTCTTAATGTTTTCTTTACTGAACACAGGTCACCAGTCTTCTGTTACGAGAGTTGTCAGAAACACTTTTCCGGCCTTAAGGAAAACAGGTGAGCCACTCGTACACCCAATTAATTGACAGTATTTGATCTTATACACGCATCATCATCACATAAGATTCTTTCGGTGTCCTCCCAAACTTAAAACAAAACTTTAAATGGATCCTTTGTTCCTCAATTTTCATGTTCTTAATTAAGAATCAACTCACTAAACAAGCCCTTGGTAAAATAAGTCTTTCACGGAACACAAAAGACGCTCAACTGCACAACGGAGGAGCTTATGATCAACGCCTGCCACTACGCATGTGTTGCGTTTTGTTTCGCTAGTGTTGCCAGATTGGCGTTTTGACTACATTCACAGAACTTTATTGTCAGAATTTGTACATATGTAAGAATTGGTTTATTATGTTTATTTATTTTGTCAAGCGATATTTAGTTAATTACTCTTACCTTAGTTGGATTATACTTATTAGTATTCAGTTGTTTACATATTTAGAATATTGAAAGTTGCTTTTAATGTAATTTGCATACAAATAGAAACTAGAATTTTCTTGAATATCTTCTAAGCAAAAACTAAGAATTTTGTAGAATTATTTAATAATGTATGCAATGCAATGCTATGCACAAAATTAAACAAATAAACACACTGGATCAATATTGTGATACTGTATTAAATATAAAGAAATTATCACAAATCTGACAAATATACCTTTATCTAGTTATTTAAACAAATAACATGCTTTTCTCATTGCATTTAGAAAAAATATTTTTTTCTGAACATTTATTACATTTCTTCAACTTCCATCATTGTGTTCTTAGTAAAAGCAAGTCAAATTGTAATATATTTCATCATTTTCTGCAAGTTTTCAGTATTAGGAATCAATATTATAGTATGGTGATTCCCCTATTCACATTTTAAGAGAACACAGTTACTATTCAGAAATGTTGGAAAAATAATCACGTAAAAACAGGCTTCTTTTCTTAAGAATAGTGTGGACAAAGTTCATTTAAAAAGAGATTCAGATCACAAGTGTTGTTTAAATTTATTCATTGCAGTTTTTTTTTTTTTTTTAGAATTAACCGTTGTCTACAAATTACGTTAATTTTATGGCTGTTTTTTTGTGTATGCAATACAATTAAAAGCATTGGTCATACATTTCATTGTCATTGTATATAATTCTTTAAATTGTGTTTAAATGATTAGAAATGTGGAACAAAGAGTTCATTGGAAAAAACAAAATTAAAATTTCTTAAGTTTCTTTTGTCGAATGAATCTTGACGAACGAAGTAAAACAAATGTTGGTTTAATCGTTTGCAATTAATTAACCTTTAAATGCGAGATAATTTGGATATATTTTATGGGTGAATAATTGATGTTTTGTTTCTAACACGAAATTATTTGCATTTTATATCCCTTACAATTTATCTGTCTTCTTTTCTTTATTGTTCTTTTAAGGGACATTTGCAGAATTTAGTCGTTGTTACTCATGCAATTTATTGAGGTAGGTATATTTTTATATATATATATAGATGTTGCACATTTAAGCATAAGAAAAGAAAGTGCACAAACTATTAAAAATTTATTGTGGATATAGTGGTTAATTACCAATTACCGTTAATTTGCAAAAGCAATATGATTAAACAGATATGTTGTTGTTGTTGCTTATGCCACCTGCCTGACGTAGTCATATCGAGGACCACGAAATTTATCATGGCAATGGGCTAGAGATACGCCTATCCTTAGCTTTGAGCCGATGGAGGCGACAGCATGATTATGCTCACGATAGATGGCGACACCATTTGGACCCACTGATTTAACGACACGTGCACCGTGTATACTCGGCGAGTATTTGGTGGCATCGGGCATCGAACCCAGACCTTCTGGTCTGGTGGCCGATGCTCTAACCACTAAGCTACCCGTGGCCCTAATTTAAATTGACATTTTAATGATATTTAAAAAAGTTTGCAAATGCGTGTAAAAACTTTTTATAATTAGTTGACTTTTGCATTTTTATTAAAACACAATAGTTCAGTTGTTTCTAAAAATAAAATCGAGCATTAGATAATATAAATGTAAATTCTATCTCTATTATGTATTTTGCATAATAGAACATAAAATAATGAAAAATCAATATAGATTTTTTGATGAAAATTATACCTAAGAAGTTTCACTTGTTCATCAAATGCAATTTAAAAAATAAATCATCCATTAAACCAATAAATTAGGATAATTTAGAAATATTGAGAGATTTATTTTATATATACTTTAATATTTCTCTACAATTTGAAGAGTTTCTAACGAAACTATGTAAAACAAACACAAATAAAAAAATATATGTAATGATAAATACTTGTGATTAAATTTTAAATATATATAAGGAAATAACAAAACAATTTTCGATTTCTACGTACACAAAGGCAACAATAAAAATAAATAACTTTAGAGACTTTTAATGCATTTGCTTTGGAAATAATTCCTTTTCATTCAATCTCGAGATTCCTGTATTTATAAACACACATACTATCTATAAGTGTACTTCACACACATAAACCGATGTGTGTGGGGAGGGACTAAAAAATCTACAGTCACGGTAATTGTTATTATTTCAAAAGATGCTGATATTGTGAAAAGATGGATGAGGATACAAGAACGTTACAGCTACGTAAACAGCAGCAAGAAAGCAAGACAATAATTGTTTCATAGTTTTACATTACCGTTTTTAAAAGTCTGTGGGTTACTTACTTATAACATGTGAATGTCTAGGGGTCTAGAGTTGTGTTTCCATGAGTCTATAAGTAGAACTAAGAGTTTATAACTTTCCCCTTTCCTTGTATATATATATATATACGAGGGCTGTTCAAAAAGTATCGAGACTGAATTTATTATGCAAAAACATACATACATAAACACGTTTTGAGTCAATCTCCTTCGAAATATGCTCCATTGGCAGTAACACACTTGGCCCAACGATGTGTTTCCAGTCCTCGAAACATTTCTGGAACTCAGACTTTGGGATGGCCTGAAGCTGCTGTGTCGAATTCTGTTTTATGGTTTCAATGTCCTGAAACCGGTGTCCTTTTAAGGTGTTCTTGATCTTGGGAAAGAGGAAAAATCAGCACCACAGCCTTCACTTGTGCAATCTTGTCCTCATTGCGAGAGGTGGATGGGCGTCCAGAATGGGGATCACTGTTCACTGATTGACGACCCTCCTTGAATCGCCGGAACCACTCGAAAACCCGAGCACGACTCATTGCCTCATCTCCAAATGTTGTTTTCATCATCTCGTAGGTTTTGGTGCCCATTTTACGGAGCTTAAAGCAAAACTTGATACAGATTCGCTAATCCGTGTTTTCACACATTTTCTTTTTTCGACGAACGCACGCAAACACTCCACGTGAAAGAAGTCAGTGTGACTGAACGGCGCGCTGTACAGACCTGTCGAATTTTGTGAGACAAGGTGAAATATGCGCGTGCATGATGCGCACAGTCCCTCCGCTGGGGGTTTTCTCGAATAAATAGAATAAATTCAGTATCGATACTTTTTGAACAGCCTTCGTATATATATATATATATATATATAAACTTCATAAGTATTTATTTAACCTTTGCGTTATTGTTGCTGTTTCTTAAAATATTTCTAAGTAAAGCTCTTTTCAAAAACTAATTACTCCTGTAAAGATGAAAACATTTGCAAGTAAAAAAACAAAATGTATACTAATGGATGTTTTATTTTAAACAAAGCTTGGTTAAAATTTCTAACGCTAAAAAAAGTTTAAAATAACTATAAAAAGCTGTAAAAATTTTTAAAAAGATCATGAACTTTTGGTTTTTTTAAACTACTATTTAAAAGATAAAAAAGTATTAATTTTTTTTTAACTCTTGAAAGAAATTCATTTAGCTGCAAAATGTAATTATAATTTTAATTATCTTGTGAATTTTCATTAATTTTTCAACAAATTTTAAAAGAAATGTAAGAACACTCTTGCTACATTTACTCCACAGAAAACTATTTTTCACGTGGTAAGTAAGTAGTTAAAAGTAAACGCAACATTATCTACTCGTTACTTTTTTTTTTCAAAAATTAAATAAAATAATTCAGAGTTAAATTTATTTTTTAAATATTAACTAGTATTATTTATTAACTTCAAATGTAATTTTACTATGCGAAATCATAATAAATATCCAAATGGGATCTTTTCAACTGAAATTCTCTTCAATTGTCAAATGTTTATTTCATTTTATTTATTTATTTTTAGATTAAGCTGTTTAATTCAGATTGTCTCTTTCTCTCTCTCTCTCTCTCTCTCAGTGTTCACTTTATCAGTTTTAATTTTTAACATTTACAAAACATTTTTATACCCCGATAAATGAACACACATTTCAGTGATTTCTTACCCAATCATTAATCATAAAATATCATTTTTTCGCTTACTTTTATACTTTGTTTCTCTGGGATTCATCCACAGTATCTACTGCTTAACAATTAATACTCTTACAGCAGCTTTCTTTTGCTATTTATTTCTTCGTACTCTGAGGATATGAATGACATTGTACGATGGATTCTAAAATCTAAGTGTATTGTCTGAGATTTACCTATCTGCCCATTATTAAAACATACAGTGTTACATCCTTTGTCAGTTTATGATTACATTGATAACATATGCGAACAAAAATGTTTGTTGTGTGTCACCCCTGAAATTAAAACTGTAATCCACTATATTGCATGGTTGCTCTATTAAATTCTACAATATAGTTTTTTATGCATTTCTGCTACATGTCATTCTTGTAAATAAGTAAACGTTTTCTTGGCTTTTGCACCCAAATGAAGAAAATATTCAAATTCTTTGCTGCCAAATCCACACATATTGTCTGCAGATTGGACTCATTGTAGATTTTAATTTTCGATCCAGCCATAGTTCTAGAAAATATGATATGTAACAGCATCAGATTTAATAATATGTATACTAACATACCTTTACAGACGATTAAAAATATAGAAAAATATTTTTTATTTAAATCAAAGAAAGCCTTAATGCTATGTACTTACTCTGAAACTTTATTTATAATTATAGCAGGAAGAGATTTCAAAGTAACTTAAGGTTTCGTTATATTTCAATTTTATGCACTCATGTCCATAAAATAAGGATAATAGCAGCTACGTAAAATAAAGGTTCAGAAACAAAACAAACTGAACTTTTTCATTAAGCTCATTTACTAAACAAAAGTTAAAGAACAAAAAAAGATGGTGTATGTATGATATTCATAAAAACAACGATTTTTGCGCTTCCTGGAGCATTTACAAAAAATACTCTCCTTACAAAAACTTAACGTTACATGGTTGGTAAGATAATTAATGCATTGTGTTTTTCACATGTGATGAAATACAGTAAATAAAACACCTAGGCATGTTGAGTATCAAGTTATCAAACTGATCTAGGGGAAGATTACTCCTCTCAGCAAGCAATACTGTCCAAAGTTCTGGAACACATGTAGGATGCAGTTGAAGGGCTGAAACTCATTGTCCAAGCATGTATGACACATGCTGTGAGGGCTTCACGCCAGGTGAGAATAATGGTCATTCTATTGGGGCAATAAACTCAAATTGAAGACATTCGTTTACGATATTTGTTTGAAGAGGACAGGCTTTACCATTGACAAACAAAAATTTTGTGCTCATTGCACCTTTAAACAAACGTAAATGTTGTTTCAAAATGATGTCCTTATACATTTGGCCTGCAGTTCTGATTTGAACAAGTAGATCTATTCTGGAGCTTAGTGAAATTTCCCTCAAACGTATAATGTTACACCATCATAACCATGCAGTTTAAAGAGGTTGTCTGGGAGATTATAGGTACCTGGAGTTCTTCATATGAAAGTCCTATATGAATCAGACTTCAAGCTAAACCTAGACTCGTCGAAAAATATCACACATGCCCACTGTGGTGATTTCTACACAAATTGCATGCTCTCTATTCCAGACTAACCATTGGAGAGAGTTACCCTGAGCGTAAAACATCTGAGAAGCCTTTGAGCATATAGACCAATATTGTCTCAAATGTTTGTTCATGGTTTGTTTTGGAACTATCGTACCCGTGATTTCAAATAATAACGAGAGAGGTCGGATGCTGTGCTCCAGCTGCTTCCTTTGGCAGTTACTGTCAAATATCGGGCTTCCATTGACATTGAAACTAGGAAAGTGAGTGACCTATGTTGTAACGACTACTGACATTTTCATTATCTTGGAATAGTTTCCAAAGCCTACAGATCGTATTTTGTGCATCTCCATGTTTCCCGGAAACTTCCATCTGTGTATGCCCATATTTCGGGTGGCCAACAATTTTACAACGTACAAAAAAATATCATCTTGCTTTCTCTGTCCCATAACTATTCGGTTATCTCACTAAGTGGCTTACAAAACACGTGTGAGCAATTTACTTCTTTGCCACCATTCCTTATATACTCCTCTTTTACATTCTCGTCATTGGTGTGTACTATCGGTGTCATTTGGGGGCTTCCTGTAATTAGCAAATTATTGATGAAGATATGTGTAATAATTCTACAAGTGAATTTTTCAGTCTAGAATTCAATTTCCATGTGATTCTGAATTATCCTTAATTAATGCACATGAGTGTAATATTCAGGCTTTAAATCTTCCAAGCTAGTTACACCAGAGTTTGATTTTATATAATGTATCAAAAATATTATCTTTTACGTGATACTGATATACCATAGAGAATATAAAATTAAAATGCTCCTGGAATAGTTAAAAAAAAGTCTGCTCTTTCCTCATATAATATTTTCTTACTAGAATTTTGTTTCTTGATAAATATATATTAATACTAAAATCAAGTTAAAATACATATTAGTCTTTTGATTCAAATTTACTTGTCGAAATTACTTTAATCTCTAAATCAAAAAAATATACCCGCTGGTCTAAGTACTTCCTAGATTAAAGCTATGGAAGCAGTCTATATACTTGTAATATCGTGAAGTCACTGAGTCTATCAACTACAATTCTAAATCCAAAATTCTAAACTTCAAAATTACTTATTTTATCATCCGGTGTCACAAAGTAATTGTTTCGTCGAACATCGATGAATTGGTAAGGTAATCCTGGTGATGCTAGAATTGCCGATTTCTTCTGGTACTTCATATTCCATATATTTGCATTATTTCGGTTTTCACTATGTCACTCTTTAAACAATCTTTTACGATAGAATATTTATGCAAATATGCATCCACCTATGTTTAAATGTATAACTTCTGTTACATCGAACCTTTGCTATTATCCTTTCTGAGTGCTCATTATGACTCCACTGCAATGAATATTTTTATAACTCAAGTTTTAGGAATGTATAACATCAGGTTTGAGAACATCCTTCATTTTTCATTTCATAGTCCTTCATTATTCTTCAAAATTTACTTACAATTTGGCTCTCTTTGATTCTAGGACTTCTTTAACTTTTCAAGATAGCGACCCCATTTTTCATACGAAATTTTGGGTGACCCCATAAGCATTACGCAAAGTTTACACACGCTTGGGTACATCGATATGCGCTTTATTTGTAGTATATTATTGTTTAGAAATTATAACTACCCTCAATAAGATTTTACTTTGAATATAATGACACAGAAATTTTAATTAAGTCACAAAGTAAAAAATATTACATTATGTAATTATACGGTAAGTTATGCATAAACTATAATATGTTTATTAAGAGTAGTCATTTTGACTTCACTTCTGAGTCCATCAGCTTTTATTAACAACAAATAAGCAAGATTTAAGTATCAATAAAAATGTGTTTCGTTATTTTTAATAATGTTATGAAATCTTGGAAAAATAGTCCACACCGCTGGACGAAGTACTTCCTCGGTATTTCTTAGAGTTGATCGATACTTTGGTTTTATGTTTGTTAAAGACGAAAATGTGTCGTGTTACATAAATAAGCTCTAAAAAAGTAAACTATGTTGTATTGTGCAGCTTAAGAAATTGTTGGAAATTCTTTTGCAAACCATAGCAGAAAATTTTCTAAGGACTTCGTATTAAGATCAATTTGTATACTCCGAATATCTAGGTGATAATTTAACAAATTCGTCTAGTCACTGTGTTCGGGACAATACACCAACTATACAAAGTTGCGTCTAGCCAAGGCTAGCTAAGACATTTTTTAAGGTATGGTCGGCTATATCATGCATACCACTTGTATGGCACTACCACTTGTTATGGATTTATTGTGTTAGTCTGTTTGGCAGGGGCAGCCAGCTCTTAATGTCAACTCTTATGGTCCACATGCGATGATCGTATGACGATAACTGTTACATATCTGGAAACCAATATTTTTTTGATGGGAATTAAGTAAATGGATAGATTAAATGAAATGAATAACACAGAAAAAACTGTAGCTTACACAATACTCATGTGTTGTTTTTTTGTGGTTTTTTTTTTTGTAAATAAATTTGGGGGAAAACAAAACGATACTGGTGGATCAAATGAACGAATGCGGAACATTTCATTAGTCTCGTCATATCGTACAAGCGTTAAGATATTCATAATGTAAGCATGTAGTAACAGCGAAAACACCCTGCACTTTGGACAACTTTGGACCACACTTTCTTAATATTCCTTTCCGATGCGTTCATTAAATATCACTATATCTTAGAAGCTTTTGAGACTGTGTCAATCCCTTATTTCAGCATTTCTCAATCTGTGGAGCATGCCCCCGGGTAAAGGGAGGGGGGCATGATAACCCTACAAGAGGGTGCGAGCATATCGAAATTAAAAGCCCTAAAAAAACAACTAGAATGAAGTAAACCCAAATACTTTCTGACATAATAAAAAGAAACATTTTAAAAAGAAACATTTAACATATAATTCATATATATCATCTGGCTATATTACATCATCAAAAATAAAATTTTCAATCTTTGATCCTATAAACAAATAAAAAACATTTTGCTCGAATTGCTGTAATTCCACGATGAGAAATTTTACTATGTTTTCTTTTCAAAGCTAAAATACAAAACTTTATTAAAAAAACATAACCAAGATCCAGAATCAAAAAAAGTGTTAAGAAGATAAAAAAATGTATCACTATTGTTATTATTGAAATAATGTACATTAGCTGTAGGAAGAAAAATAAGATTTAATTCACATTTCACCCCTAATCAAGCAAGTGAAAAATCTAATGAAAAAATGCATATTACTCATGCTAGCAAAATTAATTTGAAAAACGCGAGGAACATAAAACGAAAGGGAAATTTTCAAATGTTTCATAAATAACTTCATGAATTAAAATATGAAACCATAAGTGTACCATTAGACACACTGCACCCTGTCAAAACGGCACAAGCATGAAAAAGTTCAATATGCCGCAGTGAAGCTACAATAATTTGAGCAAAATAAGACAGTTTTGCCTACAAATAACATTCCTGTAAAGTTAGTGAATTGATTTGGTCCATGAAAAGGTCATGCACATTTGAACCATTTAAGTCAGTTTTATTGGATTTTTCTCAAATATCAAAGAAAATTGATAAGTCCTTGAAAGTAGGTAAGTATACTTACTCTAAATTAAATTATTCACTGAATTACAATTTTTATCGTGCACACTAAAAATAATTAAAATAGGATTTGAGACAACTGAGTCACCTTGCACGACATTAACGATATATTGAGTGCGCACCTGCTGTCGATTAAGACATTTGAAGTCTTCTCCTTTTAATATTAAAAATAACACAATTATTCTTCATCGGAATTTTGTGTTCTTTTTCATTATTTAACATTAGTTTTAAATGTTAATAATGTCAGGCTTAAAATTACAGTTCGTTTAAAACTACACTGGTGTCCAAAAGTAAGCATAAATCGTAAAATGCGAAAAAACATGGAGTAAATATTCGTAAATTATTCCAAATTTCTTGCGGATATTAATTGGGTGAAGAAGAAACATTGGGTTTAGGCAAAACTTTCAATTGACTACGTCCTGCGCGAAACACCGGCGCATGTCGGAACGTGGAGAAACCGATTCACGCAGCATAGGCAAATCAGACAAGTTTCGTGCAACTGCTGTGCGAAGGAACGTTGTTAACCATCAAACAAGGTGAATGATAGCACAAAGACGCAAATTGTATATGAATCCTCACGATCACAAATCAAAGTGTCTCGAATTCTGAATGTGGACCAGTCTATGATCTCAAGACTGTGACAGAGGTTCAAAGAACGGGAGATGTTACCGACAACCAGTATCAGGTCGACCTAGAGTCACAACCCCTCGCCAAGACCGTAACTGGTAATAAGTGAGCGATGTCAGAGGGGCAGTACTGCAGAGCACAGGGTTCGGCGCTCACAGTCGCCACATTAATACGAATTTCGAGACAAACAGGAGACTCAATCATGCTGGCCTGTATGCCAGAAGACCAGCAGTTTGCATTCCCTCACGTCTGCGCATAAACGCGTTCGTTTGAACTGGAGTTTGAAATATCAACATTGAAGTGAGGGAGAGTGGGTGAATATGAAGCTCAGTGACGAGTCCCGGTTTAGTCTGAGTAGTGATTCTCGCCGGGTAACGATATGGAGAGAACGTGGAACACGTTTGAACCAAGAAACATAACGGAAAGACATCATTTTCCATCAAGGGGAGTAATGCTATGGGCAGGCATCATGGCGGACGCCGCAGAGACCTCCATTTCTTTGACACGGGTCGTGACTGCTCAAAGATACAGAGACGAAGTTCTTGAGCCTTATGTTCGCTTGTTTCGAGGTGCTGTCGGTCCTGCTTCATATTCATGGATGATAATGCACCATGTCACTGAGCGGTGCTGATTGATGAGTTCCTTGAAACGGAAAACATCCAGCGCAAGTCGTGGCCTGCTAACTCCCCTGATTTAAATCCATTCGAGCCTCTATGGGATATGATCGGGAGACAAATTGCAGCCCTTTCACACCCACAAGCTCCGTTACAGAACTGAAGAGAGCTCACAAAGAAGCTTGAAACCCTTTGAGTCCACAACTCATTCATCATCTCATAGCAAGTATGGTAAATCTCTGTGCAGCGTGCCTGGCTGTCAGAGGTGACCACACGCCTTATTAAACTGCAGCATCAGTATTTTATTTAATATTTTCTTTCATTTTTTTTAGTGTGAATCCTTGCTATGCTCATTTTTCTTTCAATTTGCTACTTTGGTTAATAAAATTAATTTTATCATTCTTTTGATTTACTTCCTTATTTTATATCCATTTTACACTCGCATATCACGTTTACCGCTATTCTGATTTACAGTTCATTCGTTATACACATAATTATCAATTATACTGAACTTTAGGACAGCAGTATATTTACAATATGACCATTCGTTTAAAAATCATTTTATACTTTTTTATACATTTTCGTGCACTTGGTTTTACTGTCTTTGCAATTCAGCTATTATATCATGATCAACGTTTTATTTCTTTAAAAATGAACTCGTGCAAAGGGCGGGTACTTCAGCCAGTATACTTTTAATGTATCAATAATTGAAAAGGTATTTTTAACTAATTTCTTGATACTATATTAAGAACAAGTTTAATGCTAATTGGACTTCCATGAAATTGTCTTGCAAAGCAAAATTTTTTAAAAAAAACTGACACTGAGTTATTTTTCTACATTGAGCTGAGATCTGTACTTAGTCCAAAACAGCTACTGCAGAAAATTTGGTTTTAGAAAGGTTGGATGTGCGGTAATAGTATACGAAATGGTTTTGATTTTACTGCAGAAAATTTATCATCCATCTCTACCTAAAACTCAAAGAGCGATTTATTACGAAATTGACTTTTAATTATGCCACTGGATATTGAAAACTAGGCAATTAGTTACGGAGGATGTGAAACTGGGCATTTCCAGCTTGTATACTTGGATCAAATGCTTTGTGGGCCTTCTGCACATAATTTATAGATTGGATATAAAAGATGATCCGTGAGGAAGGCGGTTAGGCCTGTTATGTATGAGCACGAAAAAGGAAATGCCAAAACCTGGCTTTGGGATCACAAATCATGACAATACTTTTAGAGCGTTCTTCTGGAAA
>BMAO01013786.1:0-17363 GCA_019973975.1 Trichonephila clavata
CGTCGCAAAGATCTAAGTGGCTCACTGCAATGCTTACACAATAATATAAGCTACATCACAAGAATAGATTTTGTCACAGTTTCTTCTTCAATTAAATGAAGTTAATTAATAGCGGACCTGCTAGGAAGACTTAAGACACTTCAAATCCCATTGCATTACTAACAGCACATGCAACTGGATTTTAAATTTCAAATGAGGGGTTGGTTGTGGAACCGATTTTCAACAGCAGCTTGGACCTCGTTATCATCGCCGTCCCTTTAGAGCTTTCTTGAGTGGACCGAAGACGTGGTATTCACTCCGTGAGAGGTCGGAGCTGTAAGGAGGATGTCCCAGCGGTATTGCTCTAATAATGTTTGGTACCCCACCGCTACATGAGGATGTGCATTATCATGCAAGAGGATATCCCCACCGGACAGTGCGCCACGTCAGTGGTTCTTGATATTCTTCCTCAGTTCATGCAATGTAATATACTACGGGCAGCATTGATAGTCGTATCATTTGAAGCAGCGGCCTAGCGGAGGCTATTAGGCTTCCCCGCAAAGTCAGGTTTTTGTCCCCAAGGCGGATCTTACAAAAGGTACGTACTTGGTATCAATCAGGTTTTGACCTCCCCCGCAATGCGAGGGTTGTGAAGACCCTGGTTTGGATTCACCCATGATGCGAACGATGCTTTTTAACGTGCTCCCACTCTATCACACACGCATCTATCGGGATATGACGATATCTAGGGATATGACCCAGCACTCTAGGCCCACTATAGGGGAATACGACGTCATCTTTCTCTTCAAATTGCGGAGTTATTGCAGCAATGCCACTTTCGTTTGGGTGATCCTTATACGTAATATTGAATAATTTCTTTATTATAACCACTGAAGCAAAAGTTTATAAAAGTAATATTTGGAAGGTGATAAAAATTTAAAAAAGGGAATCTCCTTGTCTATTTCAGCACACAGTGGATTTGATTAGACTGATTTCTTAATAGAGTTTCCCATAAAAGCAACATGAGGGATGAGCATAGATTAGGAATTACAATAAACAAACCAAATTATCTCTCTTACCAATATAATTCTAACTGTTGAAGCATATAGAAAGCTTCCAACAACTTGTTACTCTGTTACAAGTTTTTATATCGTTTAAATGGGATAAATAATGAATGAACTCCTGAGCTAAAGGAAAGAAAGATATTCCTCTTTTCCCTAGATGTATCGGTTTGGCTTACTATTCATCATTATTAGTATTCCCGTTTATTGACAATTTAGATTCGTTTGCTACCCATTCACAATCTTTACTTTGCCGAACTACGTTGCATTAGAAATGACACAACAACATATTAGAGAAAATATTCGTGCCAGTAAGTCACAATAAGTGGACAAATGATAGCAAAGCAAGAGTCCAATGTTCTTAATTATCCTTTTAATGCCTTCGTGAAGATCTAAAATGCCAATCGATTTAAAGAAATAATGACCATCATTTGAATGAGAATCTTTGGAATTGCTTCAACATGCTTTTTTCCGAGTCACTCATCTTATTATGGAGAAATAAGATCCCCATATCTTCCTTAAAAGCGCAGAAGCATTTAAAAATGTCAAATGTCTCTGAATTCTCTGCTTCATATGAATCTCAAACATTATTTGAAGGTATCCTCTTCAAGATAAAGAAATAAAAAATGCATATGAGAAAAGTGTATCTAAGTAAAATAAAATGTCCACTACAGGAATATCAGATATTTATTTTTCATAGTTACTTTCTTCCCATACAATTTTTGATAAAATTCAGATTTTATATTTAAGATATCTGTGAATTCTTTGTGAAAGTAATAAAAAAAAACAGTAACACCTAATTAATATACCACAGGTAAAACTTTTTTAGGTGATAAAAAACAGAAGTTTTCTGATTGCAAATACTATCTTCACAAAAAATTAAATCTTTTGTCATAGCATCATATCAACAATTATTGCCATTTCACCGATTTTTATGAAATAAAAAAATAATAAAATAATTTCATTTTGAATGAATAACGAATAATAAAGGAATTCTATAAAATGCATCAAGACATTCGTGTAATAAATTTTTATCTAATTTGTGACTTAAATTTTAATCTTTATGTTTAATAAAATAAATTTATTAGGAGTTCTATCATCGAATTATCATCAAAGGCAAGAAAGAGTGTACATGCAATGATGTCCGAGGAATGGAATACAGTTTATCTAGATATTACATAACATCATTTTTTTTCCACACACACACACAACTCTTCACAACCAAAACATTACTCTAACTACAACTATATTCCTTTACCACTAACCTCGTTCTCAGCTTCTCCATGCCACGCGCCCTGTATCTCTCAATCTGAGGTTGAGACTATAACGGAATTCTGACTATAGTCTAAGACAAATCCCTTTGCTGTTTGTCTTGTCAAGTTCGTTACGGAACATGAGTAGATAAAATTACTGTACATATTTTTTCAGTGTTAAAAATATTTTTTAAAAAATTATTGGAAGTACTTTTTTTAATAAAATAATGAAGAAAATGTGGAACAAATATATTCATATTCTTATGGTACTAAAAAGAAATTAAACTTGTGTATAAATAATTTCTTTATATCAGTAGGTTCAAGTTATTACAAAGAAGGAAAGTAAAAATGGGAAAATATTGCAATTAATATGATTGCCACATATTCTGCTTAATACTAATTAGTTCGCAAGAATTCTTCTAATATTTCTTTTTCCAAACAAATGAAAATTGTATTAGGATGAATTCCATATCATTTTCAATTTTTTTTCTAACATTTTCAACCGGTCATTTTTGCCTAATAACGAGGGAAAACAATACTGTATGAATATAATGATTTTTCAACACTCTATAAATATACAGAAGTAAAAATATGATTAATTATACCTAATTTTATAAAATGCAAGGAATTCAATAGTGGTAAAAATAAAACCAGAATAGAGATTTTTTTTAAAACTTCCAAAATTGTTAAATAGTTTTGCAAGTAAAAGCAAAAAATTCTTTGACGAATATATTCGCCATCGTCTTCTATCACATAATATCACGTTAAGAACTCAGAACAAGAACTCTAGAAATAAATTCAGAAGAAAATAGAGTATTTATTTTCTCAAAGAAAGACTAGAGATACAAAACAAAAAGACGTATACTTTTACTCATAGAATCAATTCTTTTTCTTTTCATTCGAGACAGAAAAAACGATGGAAGTGGAAGTAGAAGTATATGCGAGAATTCTTTAGAAAGGAAAACCAGAATCCTCTCTTTAACGCTTGAATTATCTGATGTACTCTCTGTTTTTCTTTGATTTGCGAAAGATATTTTATACTGTGGTATTTGAGAAATGCAAACTCTTTATGTTTTGGAGCCATGGAAAAAATATTCTGTGATGAAATAAAGTGTAAAATGTCAATTGCAACATTATACTTCGAAACAACGTGTAAGTTTAGTAATGCGAAATGTAAAAAGATTATCACAGATAAATTTAAAATGAGAATTCTGACATTTTCAGAGAAATATTCCGTTCGTAAGACATGGCTGTGAATGCTAGTTTTATTGATGAAATATTTATTTCTTTAAAAAGTTTTATACGTAAATCTGCTGAAGAAATTTGATTTTTTTTAAATAAAATGACCAGTTAGCATTTTCTATTTCCTATGTACCACTTAAATTAAAATGTATACTAAATATCCTTAATATTGAAAAAAGGGGACACAACTGGAAAAATATTTAATACAAAATTCTTTAGTATTAGTACTGAATTCTGTACTTATCACGAATAAGAAGAATACATTTATCCACGAATAGGAAGAATACATTTTAATAATCCACTATTTTACTCCCTTACATAAAATATCTTATAATTCATTCGCGAAGAACACGCTTTCGTTTATTTTTATTTTATTGGTAATTCAAAATTAAAACCTCTTAGACACTCATTTTTTCTGGTTTATGGATTAAAAAATTCCAATTTTTTACGCGTGTTTTCAAACACACATGTATTTCTTAAGCAAAATAACACCATTCTCATACAAAATTACCTAGAAATTAATGTAATAAAATCTATTCAAATAAATAAGTATTTTACCTGTAAAGTTTGTGACGGAACTATACGGTTCCCTCCACTAACTCCTTGGGGATCCCTTTAGGGTATGCCTTCTTTCAACCAACTTTCACCGAAACAGGAAAACGTGATTATGCAAATTAAGTTTAATATATATATTCTGTATTCGCTAGTTTTGAGAGTTAGTGAAATGAGAATCGAAGGTAAGTAAAGTGAGAATTGAAGCTTACTGAAGTGAGGATAGCTCGGATGTGAAGTGAATTAATGAGAAGCGAGCAATCTGGCCGTAGTACGTAAACAGTGATGGACTTGTGAAGTGGAAATCTGTAAGAAGGGCTCAGACCAACTATTAGTGTTCAAGGCATTTTGCATTTGCATAAACTGTTATGAAATTGCTAATCAAAATTTGATTGTATATGATGAATTCGAAAACACAGTACTGCGCATGTCCCAACATCGCAATCTGGACAGTAGAATCTATTTCTCTTATATTACCTTCTTTCCTTAACTGTCTTCTCTCTTTGAGCAGTAAATAATCACTGTCGCGGTGGAATAGTTGACGCAATAGACTCACTTGACACAACTTCTACAATTAATGGCAACAACTACTCACGCAACATGCTCACCATAACAACTATATTGTTCGTTCGCCTATCCACCGACTCACTGGTGAGAGAGTGTGTAGCAGTACCATCTATATAAGATAGTAACAACCTACGAACAAAAGTGATAATTTTGCTGTAGTGGTTATGTTACTCGGCTTCAGATCCGAAGTTCGCGGGTTCTGTCCTCCAAATAAGCGCACTATTTCAATGTGCTTTGACCAAAAAGATGGTATAAAGAGAGTTTATTTTTTTTAATTAAATAGGAAGATTTATAAGTTAAACTTTAAAGAGAAGGGTTACTGAGAACAGACTGTCAATATAAATATGAATTCTAAGAATAATTAGATACGTTCCAACAAATAGAGAACCGAATTGCGAATATTTCTTCCTAAAAGATAGTGTGTATTTGTTTTGAATTTAAAAATATAAATTTTATGTATGATTCCCCGGAAAAAGCATTCAGCGAAATCAGCCTCAGAATTATACAGGATGTCCGGGCTTAAAGTATCCAAAAGTTACGGCTTTTTATTACGGATTACCCATCAGAATGTAATTAACTGTTCATCCATGGATTGGAAACCCCTCCGAGATTTCTTAAATCTAGAACAGGGGTGGCCAAACTTTTTGGGAAGAGTGCCACTATCTGATAAAAAAAAATTAGGCGTGCACTACAAACCTTTCCAAAAAACAAAAGAACATGAAAAGATAAAAAAAATGTTACTTATAGGCTTATTATGGAATTTTTACGCAAGTAGCCCATATTTTAAGAAATTCTAAGGCGCGGAAATTTTAAAAGATAATATAATAAATAAGACAAAAGTACAAACTTAAGTTTTATTGTTAATTTTTTTTCGGTTTCAATTAAATAAAAAATAAAAGAATAAAACTGAGAAACCAGAAAAATTTATAATTCTAAGCAATCACATTAAACAGTCAGTACTTTCTTAAAGTGGTCTTTCAATTTGTAGATTTTTTACTGAGGCATCTACATTAAGATTAGTTCTCGAAGATGCAAAGAAAATCGGGTTGTTTAAGGTGTGCATTACACAGTTTCTCTTTTTTCTCCAACATCGAGAAAAAATGCATAACTGTGTTCACAAAAGAAGATATAATAATCAATCAGGATTGGAAAAGAACAGTCTTTTCCTCGTAATCTTAATTTTAAATTATTTAAATGTCTTATAGTATAGGTTAGAAACACTAAATCTCAAAACCTATCTTCATACTTGAGAAGCAAGCACTTACTAGGCAGTTCATTGCTTGCTTTCTTCCAGATATTTAAAAAAAAAAAAGCTCCCTCAAATTCCAGAATCATTCAAATGCATTTCCTTTGGAAAACCAATGCGCTCAATATATAATGAAGGATTGTTGTCTGCATTATAATTTTCTATTGTAATTCAATTAAATGCAATTGAAATACATTTTGATGTATTGTTTTATCTGAGACAACCACCTTTCAATAAATCAGTAAAAAAAGTATTATTTATTATTAAATTTGAGTTTTTTAAATTTTTCAATAAGTCTTCTCGTACCACTCTTACAACTCAGCCGTGCCACTGGTTGCCCCCCCCCTGGTCTAGTCTTGTTCCATTGTGCGCTTTACTCGCCAATTGCATACAATAAACGTTACACTGATGTCATTTGAAAATATGTGGAAGCCTCAGCAAAAGGTGCAGTGCGTACTTTGGTTAATAGAATTTAAATCAGTCACGCGTATACAGCGACGTGTTCAAATAGAATGGAATGTCGTTACTGTCTTGCCTAATAGACTTATCAGGACTCCTACAAAAGGAATCATGCGCACGATCAACAGGTCTTCTATCACGAAAAATTAACTCTTTCCCTGGCGTAGGCGCGATAACACGTCGAGACAAATCCAACTCTTACCTGGCAACGGCGTGTTTTCACGCTTTGACGCGCCAACATTCAGGTTGGTTCGCTCTGTTCGCTCCAACTAACTAACTAACAATTAACTAATAATTAATTAACAATAATTAAATAATTAAGCGCTTAACTAACAATTACAGTTACAGGAATTTTTTTTATTTTAATAATTAATAGATTAAGCTCTTAACTAACAATTGCACAGTTACAGGATTTTTTTATTTTAATAATTAATTAATTTTAACAAGTAATAAATAAATTAATATTAAATAATTAATAAATAAATAATTATTAATTAATTTATTAATTTTAACAATATGTAATTATTTAATGAATTACTTTTATCATTAATTAATTAATCATTGTTTAATTAATTCATTGATAATAATTAATTAATAATTAAATTGATTAATTGGTAATTAATTAATAGATAACTAATTAATTAAAGAAGCTCTTAACTAACAACTGCACAGTAACAGGAATTTTTTATTTTAATGCATGCGTTTCAGCCATTTAATTGTTAAATTGCCTGCCAGACTTGGGTAGGATTTAAATACCCCCTGCCGCCAGGGAAAGAGTTAAGGATACTTGCCAGTTTTTGAGTAAGTTCCCGTCTCCTTTAAAGTTCCTTCCAATGGTGGATAGATTTTGATGTCGGAGGGACGACACATTCCCCAGGATTATATATATATACATAATCCTGGATTTTTCCCTAAAAACCTCCCACTCTAAGGACTCTTCCAAAAAATTTTAAGACATTTGTCTGTGAGTTGTACTGATATATATTATGTAACAAAATATTAAGATCAATATTGTTTGAATTAATGTCTTCAAAGAAAATATTATTGCGTTGATTCCAGATCGGATATTTAACATAAATATTTTCGATTATTAACGGAACTGGTGGAATGCCTGTTAAGATGTTAAGAGCATCTGTAGAAGTAAGATGTATTTTAGTTAATTTAATGAAATAAACACGCTGTATGGATTTCAATTCGATTATCTACTTGAAAATTAATGCCCCCCCCACACACACACGCACTCGTCGTAGGTAATGATTGGATCAACTGAAACAGAGTGCCAAGTTTTGAGAATATTGTTGTTGCGATACTACTTAAGTTTGTCGATTCTGTTGAAATGAGCCGTTAATTTATAAATTCTTTAATTTTATTAATATGTAAAGACTAGGAACCTAAAATATTGATTATTAAATCTAAATATTTTCTAAAATTAATAATTTTCAAAGCATTTTCGTTTATTTTAAAAATTGGATTTCTCATGTAAACAGAACCTCTAAGCGCTTCAGGGTTATGATCTTAAGAGCCCTTGAAGACATCTGTGAAATAGTGTTTTCACAATTCAAATTTTAATTATAGGTTATTTGATTCATGATTCAAATCCGGCTTACAATATGGTTGTAAAGTTCTTTCTTGGTTAGCCGTATCGAAACTATTACTAAATCATTGGCAAAAGCAATTGATGGTCATCTTCTCATGTCCATCAGTATTTGGGTGTTAGAATAAAGATCTGCCATAATCAGATAAAACCTATTTTATTAATCTATTAATTAATTTTAACAACCTAGGATAGGAAATGCACCTTTTATTAAGTCTAGGAGCAAAAGCACGGTAGAAGCGATATTTAATATTTAATGATGTCTTAAATTACTTACTCTTGGAACGTTTTGGTAATATATATTCTGAATAATCAAAATCCCGTTCTCAGCTATTCGACAAATAGTCGACATTAATCTAATATAACTTACTGACTAAGTCGTCAATTAACAATTTTTAATTAGTCGTCGAGCAACTCTCGACTAGCTCACCGTTACTTTCCGCTAACTTCTAATTCCTAACCACTAACTTCTCGTACCTAAAAGTTAATGCTTAAACATAATCCTTTATTTATATAAACCATGTCTTCTTCTTCTGGAGAAAGTTTTCAATAGAACAATATTTAAAAGAAATAGTTTTTCCCAAGAGGATTAGTAAGAGGCTCGCGGATAGACCCGTTAATATTCTACTTTCTAAAACTCCACACCACGCCAATGGGAATACTTTGATCGTTGAAAGACGTAAAGTGCATCAGCCTCTCTATTCTATGAGTCGTCAGTGGTACTAGGTTTTTGAAAGCCGCGACTCGACAATGCCGGCCATGACTACTCGACTTTTTTTGGCAATTTTTTACATAGATACTTTACGCTCGTATAATCCAACTGATATGAGAACTCTTCGAATTCTTTCACATGAAACTGAAGTAACAAAAATTTCAGATAATTCTATAGAAACTTCAGTAGCACTCAAAAGTGAATTTTTTATAAATTTTCCAGCAATAAATCTCGGATAATTTCTTTGGATATCCTTTTCTTGGCTTGTTTTTTGATTTTATTTTATTCTATAAAACGCTTTATCATCTACTGCACCGTCGAATGAGGAACTTTTACTAATTTTGCAATGTTCCGAACTCTTTTACCTTGAATAAAGTGAAAACTGAATCACTTTTCGAACGCTTTTCTTTGTCTCTTTACGACTATAAGCCGTTTTTAGATAATGCAATAATAAAAGAATAGAATATTGTAAAGAAAACAAGCAGATATATACTCAAACGATTTTTATGTGTCGCCACAATACAGAAATGAAAGGAAACAACGAACGATATTTTTATTGAAGGAATTCATCCAAAAATGCTTTGGTGTCCAATAGCTTTTGTGATACAATTTTCCTCCACCTTCCCTAATTCTTTTCAAAAATAAATTCAGTAAGTATTTAAGGCAATATGGTAATCTTCCCAATTTTTTTTATTTTTAATATTTGATATTTGGTTTAATTGTATTTTCTAAAGTTAATATTTAATAATAATTCCATACAAAAAAATTTAATATGTTTGGAAAATTTAAATTTTTTAACGTTTTTAAACATTTTTTAAATTCCTAACACTTTTTTAAATATGTCAAAAAAAATTCCAAGTACCTTATAATATACTACATAAAATTGTGCATGGTTTTTTTCTGCTGCTGATGTTTAGTTCTTTATTAATTTTTTTATAGTTAAACTTACAAAAATTCTCAAAAAAAATTAATTTTGATTTTGAAATTTTTTAGAAAAAGTACTAAACATCTTAGAGCTAATTCCACGCACAGTTTTACAAAACATACATTTCAAAACATCTATAAAAAATTTTAAATCCATACTTCAATTATCAAAAAAGCCTTACGGTTTTGAATAACGGTATATGTACAAAAATTCAACATGGAGAAATATGAGTTTGAAGTTTTCATTCCATGAATACCAGGACATAATATTCCTCAAATAGTCTGAAACTTTTATGAAATGTTGATTAGATTATTTAAAACCGCTTACCATAAAAAAATGCACAAATGTAGAACAATTAAACAGTATACTGCCATAATGAATATATAGAAGAAAACGAATGAAAGATCAATATTTCAGAAAATTTTATCTTAATAATTATTTTTAAAAATAAATACACACACTAATTCGAAGAGCTAATTCCATGCCCAGAGCTAATGCACAATATGTACAAAAGATATTTATGATGTAATTTTTATTTCCCTGATTTTAAAAGCCTTCGCATGTTAAATATTGTACACGAAAGAAAGCAAAATCAAATAACAATTTATAGGTAAAATGTATCAAAATCTAAGAACTGCATATGTGCATTTGTTTAAATAAATGTCTTAAACATTTTAATAATAAAAATGTTGAATTTCACACACATGGGATATATATATATCATCAAAAACAAATATATAAAAATGGAAGAGTTTTTCTATTCTTGGGAATTAGATTTTTAAAATTATCTGAGTAATCAAAATGAGATTCAGTATTTGTGCTATAGAAGAATCCGTTTTGAAGTTTTAATTTCTTTCATAATATCATAAAAAGCACACGCAAATTTTAAATCTTGGCCAAATCCATTTGCTCTTCCAATAAACAATACACGAACTAGAATTTTTGCATGAATTGCACAATTCTTTCTTGAAATGATTTGTTACTGCATATATAATGTCAGTGTCACTTATGCGCGATAGAAAATAATTAATTCATTTTTATCAGGTTCTTTTCTAGCAGATAATCTGAAATGTGGCCATGGTAGTTGCTGTCCAGCATCAAATATTGCTCCATAACTTGATAAAAAATGCAGGTAAAGCTTTGAAGTTTTGCAGGCATGTTTATAAAGCTTTGAGATATCAAATAAGCCAATAAAAAATTTTTCGACAGTTTACTGATTTTTAGGGTACCATATCGCCTTAAACTAAAAAGAAAGAAAGAAATGTTTAATTTTCTTTTGAAGAGTGGAGAAAAAATGGATTACCCCTGAACTCCCGATTAAAAGTTAAGGGATTTATATACTATACTTCCCGTGTCACCGTTTTTTACATAAACACGAGCATGTGGTGTATTGAGTGGAAAAGAAAAGGCATAAGTACAATTTTTTCTCTGAAGTAAGTAATTCCTTCACAAACACTACACCATGAACATTTTATTGCATTGCAAAGTCTTCGGAATGGTTTTACTAATAGTAGCCCAAGGAAAAGGATCATATTTCGGAAGGACGTATATATCCGTACTGGTTGAGTGAGACGTATATATACGCCAGGGACAGTTAAAGGGGTAAAATAGAAATTTAAAACTTAAACAGTTTTTCAAAGAAATTTAAAGATTTGTAAAAAAGTATGACGATTGGCACGATATTTTAACCGTTTTTTTGTTGTCATTGGAAGTAAAAAGAAATCAAATATGTAAAAAAAGGATGAAAGAAGAACTGTATAAAAATAGATGGACATTTTTTGTACTGTTCGTAACTTTAAACAGTTCCACCGGTGAAACATGGTGTAGAAACAGAATCATGTTAATAAAGCTTAAAAGAAAAGAAGAGCTAAGAAAAGCTTTTAAAGAAATTCAACTCTCGTACAAAGGGTAATGTTGAAAAAAAAATGTTTTTATAAATTACGTTTCACGTAACTTTTTTATGGTTAGAAAATTTGATACTCAAATGGATGGCACATAAAAACTCTTATTTTAGATTTTAAGAACTTCATATTCTTTTATTATTCGTGCATGTTTTTTCTTTAAAAATAAAACAAGACATTATAAGGAGGTATCAAAGTATTTATTAAATACTTTTTTTAAAAGTTCAAATTAAAATAAATTTCAGTTAAAACTTGTGGGGTTTTTGAGTAATTTTATAACATTCTGTCCTTGAATTAAAATGGGATATTTAGTCTTGGGTGCTTAATGATGTCTTAAGCAACAATTTCGTTAAACCTACAATTTAAAAGTAAAAGTACAATTTACAATGTCATCTATACATCTATTAGTTCATATTGATAGCGTTTCTTCATTTTATCCGTCTAAACCATTCCTTGTATATCTTATTTTGCTACAAAAAACCATAAACGTATCATAAATATCCAATTATTAAGGTATCCACTATTGCAACACTATTTTTTTTAAAAATGTAGATACAGGGATATTTTTTTTAAAAAAAAATGTAGATACAGGGATTTTTTGTGGTTTTAAATTTGTTTAGTGCATTTTAAGAAAAATATGCTAAAATTAAGAAGAGAAATTATTATTACTGAAAATGGGTAAAAATTCACAAAAAATAACATAAATGCGGCCCATTTTGTACCAAAAATTTATGAACAATTTTCAATTTTTCAATTCTGAAGTGTTGCTCTGTTATTCATTTTTGAAATAACCTTCAGGGTAAGAGATATTTTAATTTTTTACAAAAACTAGAGCACTTTATCTTAGTTATTATATAAAAAAGCTAAAAAAACACTAGTTATATTCACATAAGGAACTGTAAATTTGTAATAAGACAATGATTGATACATATGAAGGTTGAAACACTTCTACTATAAAACAGAACATACACAAAAATTTTCAATTAATTATTTTCAAAACTTTTTGAGCAATCGCTGTCGTTTCAGCATTTTCAAAAAACACTTTTCGAGTAAAACGCGTTTTAATGTATAATATCTTTCTTTTTTTAAATAATGGTAAATGCTTTTACTAAAACACTTGTAGTTTTTGTTCTAGTGAGCGGGAAAAAAATAAACGGTATTTCATAAAGCTAATAAGAGAGAGAGATGAACTATAAAATAAAATCATAAGAAATTTGTCAATGTTTGGCAAATTTACAATTTTAGAGTAGTCGGATACCTTAAATATGACCTCTGTTTTCGCGTAAGTGATCACGGTCATAAACTTGTGGTCATCATTTTCTCTCGTGTTGAGTATTTCAGTCTTGGTACAACCAAACATCTCCGTGAGGAGATTATTCACTTTACATGGATCGAGTCTCAAAAGTTCTCACATGCACGTGGTGCAGAAGTTTGGAAAGGAGATCCAATTAGTGTATCATCCTCAGTCCTTAATACTGTTTCAAAATTTTGAGGTCTACCGATTTTTGACAAAGTGTAGCTATATACAACTTCAACCAAACAATGAATTCAATAACTCTCATACAATTAGCGCCGACATTTAATTTGATTTACAAAGAGTAAATATATAAAGGAGATTCCTTAAATTTTTTCGAGATGCTTCATATACAGGATGTTCCAGAATCATTGAGACAAACTTTAATAGAAGTTAAAAAATATCACAAGGATTCAGAATGGAATAGCAACCCATGGTCAAAAACGTCTTCGTCCGGCGCTAGGTGGCGTTGTTCACAAGAGAAAACAGACCTGCATTATCACAGTCATTTGAGCTGTCACCGCTCTCAGAAAAGTATGGAACAGTTATGTAAACATTTTGCTGGCAGATACGCACTTGATTTATGGACTGGCAAAGAAAATGCGCGAGCAATAGAAAGACTGCACCACGAAAGGTACATACTGAGAAATGCACCGAACAACCGAATGTTTGCTAATATGTATCACAATTTGTGTAAATATGGATCATTTCGAAGTAATAGGCATAGTTAAGGTGGGCCACGAGTGATTGGATCTCCTAACGTGATACTCGGATTCCTTCGAACGGTATCCAACACGTTTTGTACCATGCATGGAATAAAATGTGTTGGATACGATGACCCGCTGGAATGCATGCCAATGCCCATGTTATGCCAATTACCTCGTAATGATCCATATTCACACAAATTGTAATGCAAATTAGCAAACATCTGGTGGTCCGGTATATCTCTCTGTATGTACCTTTCATGATACCATTTTTCTGGGGTTCGTGCAATTCTTTCTGCGTATCCATAAATCAGCTTTATATCTGCCAGCTCGGTATGTGTAAAAAGTTCTGTGCTTCTCTGCTGGCAATGACAGCTCAAATGACTGCAGGTATACATGTCTGTTTTCTTAAATACTCATGTGAACAACGCCACCTAGTGCTGAACAAAGACGTTCCCGACCATGAGTGCTATACAAATCTGAATCCGTGTGATGTCCTCTAAATCTCCTTAAAGTTGGTCCAATGATCCTGGGAGACTATATTACTTTTGTACTATATTACTTAGTTTCTTTTTTTCAGTTAAAAATATAACCTTGTCTGGTTATGCATAAATAGAATAGGCAAGAAATGTTTATTAATTTTAATCATACCTAGCTTTCTCTAAACTTTAACTTAAAACTAAAAATTAAATATTTTTAGATCTCTCTCAGGAAATTTAAAACAAAATATTCACATCGTTATTTAAAATCCAGAATAAAATCTGCTTAATTCTTGGTTATGTTACATGTTATTTTTTATAAAACAAGCAATAAATGGCAATTTTAATACTTTATGTTTATCGTATGCGTACATAATCTTTAAAATGATTTTATTCGTAATTTAATCTTTCACGTAATCTTCATCACACAGGAGCCTTTTTAACTTTAACTTCTTAAGCGTTCAGGTTTTTTACCCAAAATGTTCCAAAAAGGACACATAAGTAAGCATAATACTTAACAAAATGCAAAAATAGAAGAATTTTGTTTTAATTTTCAATTTTAAAGCTTTCATACTTTTTCTTCCTTTTATAATTGCGAAACACAAATAAAACCCTAAATGTTTGCTTTTTATAAGTACACTCTGCATGCTATGAAGAATGTTTTACATATTTTAAAAGAATTTCTCTCATACTTGCCAAATAATTTCATGTTCGTACCTCTTTTTCAAATGGCTTAGGATTTCGTGTGTATGGTTGAAGCACGGTGTAATACTTGTCTTATATTGCAAAGTGGACAGAGATAATATCAGTTTTTTTAGATTATCTTTCCATTTTCATTTCTTCTCAAGCGACAAATTGCACTTTGTTTTTCCAATCCCTGTTCTTTATCGAATATTTTCAAGAATCTCAATTTCTGCCTTCAATGAAAAATTCCCACCTTCACCTCAATGAAATATCCAGGACGAGAAGTATTTCAGTACCATGGACAAACTGCATCTCTTAAAAATACTAGCGCTAATAACCTCACTAAAAGAATTTAAATTTGTACAAATCAAAGATAGAATGAAGAAAATATAAGTGCCCGTACAGAGTACGAGCAAACCGGTTGTGGCCATTTTTCGGTAGCCCTTACGGGGTACGGGCAAACCAATTAAGGATTAAAGATTAAAAAATAGGTTCTTGTTTTTTCCTTCAAATATAATTAAATATCTCGAACGATTACGATTTTTTTCCAAGACTTTTTACATGCATAGACCTCTAATTATATGCTAATAAAGGTATATATTTTTTAAAAAATATTGCTACAGGTTTTTTTTACACTGAAATACGGAGAATACTGCGAACCTACGAATTTTTAAATTTCTTCATATTCTTGAGAAAATTGAACTTTTTATTATTCTATATTTATATTTGTATTTTAAAAGAAAATAATACATACATACCCCTTCTCTGTGTTAAGGAATACCATTGAATTGATATGCTCAAAAAACTACATATTTTGAGCCTATTTAAATAGTCATAACCATAAAAAATTATTTTTCCATCATTAGCGTAAAGTATTATTTTCAAAAAATTTTGTTGTTAGATTTCTTTCATTTCTTTCAATTTAATCAAAGTTTCAATAAAATATATTCTAAAGAATATTTTAAGGAATTTAAACTGTTCTTATGAACGCTCAAGAAAATTGTACATGAATAATCCCTCAACATTTCAAATGTCAAACATTTTTTCTCAGATGCAACTAAAAGTAAATTCGAAAAATGATCTTTTTGTGGAGAATTTTTGCTGAAATCCTTGATATTAAAAAAACTGTTATCTATTGAGGAAAATCATATAAATCAAGATCATTGTTTATAAGTTAATATCAAAAAGAAACGACATTAAATAAGATTAATAATTTTTTGTAGGAAATTCTCACTCGCATTTTTCTTAACTAAACTCTCGGATTACTTTATAATGTTGTTTTATATGAGAACCAGATCTTATCCAGATTTCAGTAGCATTAACATTGGAAGAAAAGTGTAGCTTAGATTCTAATAAACACGGTATTTATGTTTTAATACTAAGAAAGCATATAGGAAATATGCGTATAAAAGAGAAAAAAGATGAATTTTAATGTTTGTTGAAAAAGAGCTCACTTTAGGTACAATTTAATAATAATCTTGAGCGCAATAAAATGTTTTCAGGTTCTATCTTTATCCTTTAAGATGCAAAATAATTATAGTTAAGAATTTTGAGAATAAATTATGCATTTCGCTTAAGCCATCGAGAGAAAATCGTGTTTTTAGTTTCGCATACTGTAGATAACATCTTCTAGATCTAATATATTGAACGCTCATATTGTTCCCTAGCTTATAAAAAAAATGATTGAAATAAATATCAGAAACGAAAATAAAACAAAAGTTATTTACAAACTTGTAATGGATTTTTTTCTTTTTTCAAAAATTTACTTATAACTTCTGCTATTAAATGGATCTGTTCATATAAATTTAAATTTTTTATCTATGTTAAAATGCATTTGTCCGTAAAAATAATTTTAAAAAAAAAAAAAAAAGTTTTTTTTATTTATAAAAGCCTATGATATCATTGCAATGTTAGCTATTTCAAAGAACTTTTTTGAATATTAAGTAGTACAGCTATAAATTATGATTGCTTTATGTACTTTTATTTAAAAATGTTTTGATTTATATTATTTTTATTAATTTACTTATTTATTAGTAAATGCCAATGTATTATTTTAAAAGTAAAGTAAATCAGTTATAAAATGTGATGGTATGGATTTGACCCATTTAAAACCAAATGATTTCTTTTGTTTAAATTTATTTTAATTTATATATACAGTGGACCCCAAAAACTTCGTACACTTGCAATTTCCTATAAAATTTAATGTTTTCGACTAATAAAATTAATATATTGTAATTGTAATTTTTTTGATATCTGCAACTTGTTCTTAATAGAATGACATAATTATTTTTTTAAGAATGATATAACTATTATTTTTAAAAATTAATAATCAAAAAGCTATTTAAAAATTGCGTCACAAAAGTCTTCGTACACCTAACAAAAATCTCAACTTAGCTTTAAATATTGTATTTCTTTCTTACTTTATACTTAGTAGGATATTCTTTAGTGTCCACAATAACTTTTAAATGTTTTGGTATAGATTTAATCAGTTTTTTTGTAATTTCTGCATCGGTTTTCCTCCATGATTCTGTTATTATTGTTTTGCTTCCCATTATGTGTTTATATGTCATATTTTATTTTTTTTTAAATAAAATTCTCACCAAATATGTTATAATGGGCTAAATAAACTGATCGAGGAGGCTTTTTCAGAATTTTGAGGCAGTTCTTGAGACACCAGTGGCATACATTGAAATCAGAGCGCTTGGTGTCAT
>BMAO01013787.1:0-22377 GCA_019973975.1 Trichonephila clavata
AATGAATGGAGATTTCCTTTTCACCTTCAGGGGAAGAATGAGCTTCAATTTTCCAATTGAGCCACAAGCCTTCGAAGGGCTCACGAGACTAAATTCTTTACTTAATATGTCCAAGGGGATGTCGAAAAAAAGAGCAGATAATTGTTTTTATTACTAAATGTGACAAAAGTGCATTATTTGTCTTAAATTTATGTTAATAAGCTCTGAATTAGAAAGTCCTTAATTTAGAAAGACATATCAACTGTGAACCTCTTTAACAAAATTAAACCGAAAAACCAGTTAAGAAAATAGATATTTAATTAAACCGAAAACCAGTTAAGAAAATAGATATTTAATTAAACCGAAACCAGTTAAGAAAATAGATAGAAATATATATATTCTTATGTATTCTTCAAAACTAAATAAACGTGTTTTGATGGTGAGTTTAAAGCACACACATTTATCAGAATTAACTAGCCAAGAATATAATGAATAATGCAATTGCGCATTGTCAGTTCTGATTCTGAGGTGGGCCTCATTCTCCCTACAAACACCACTTATCACAAGAAAACAACACATTCTATTCGTTAAATACCTACAATAGCTTTCACAAACAATTCTATTCATTAGAAGCCACAAACAAAAATTATTTCTGCAATTGATAATTGTTGTTTTTTCAAAAAAAACCTTCATGTAAGAATTGGCACATGTATTTCTCTGTTTCAAAAGAATATGTTTATTTAATTAACTCTTCCTCTCTCTCTCTCCTTATTTTTCAGCAAGATAATGCCTGGCCATATATGGCACGTGTTGCTATGAACTGTCTTACAGTTTGTCAAATGATTTCTTGGCCATTTAGATCGCCAGATCTCTCTCCAATCGAGCATGTCTGGGATATGATAGGAAGGCGACTGCATTTAGAAGGGAATTTTGATCACCTAGACCAACAATTGGAGCAAATTTGGCAAGAAATACCGCAGGAGACCATCAGAGTACTTAATCATTCTATACCACGTCGCGTGGCTGCTTGCATCCAGGTTAGAGGTGGGTCAACACCCTATTGAGTTTGTTACTTTGTAACTATGTAACTCTGAAGTAAATCATTCATTTTTTCTAAAATTTTAATAATTTTCTATTCTGTACATAATCTTTTTACCCACCAATTTTTGTCTTTATCAGACAACTCGTTCTTGGTGAGTCGAATTTTTTGTCTCAGGGTGTGTGTATATATATATATATATATATATATGTATATATATATATATATAAACAGTATTCTCTGTTACTTTTTGAATCTCCTGAAATTATTTTTGATACGTGCATATAGTGTGCTGATCTTTCAGGGATAAATACTAAAAATACAGGATCATAAAATAAGTACAAAGTATGAAACATAAGACAAAAAAATACTAACAAATATAAGTATTAATTTTCATTGACTCCTCAGGGCTTACCTTCTTTAAGTAAAAACACTCATGCCCATATATTAAGGATAATTCAGAATCACACAGAAATTGAACTCTAAAATAAAAATTTCACCTGTAGAATTATCACACACATCTTGAAGAAGAATATGCATATTACAGGAAACCACCAGATGGCGCGGATAGTACGTCACAATGATGAGAGTGTAACAGAGGGGTATATAAGGAATGGTGGCAAAGAAGTAAAATTGTTCACAAAGGCTTTAAAAGCCTTTCAATGCAATAACCGCATAGTTATGGCACAAAGGAAGCATTTGGATGATTTTTTACGTGGTAGGATTATCGGACGAACCCAGCTGATAGTATACGAGGAACTTGGAATCGCCCAGAGTGTCATCTCCAGGCTTTGGCAACGATTCCAAGATGATGGTAATGTGAGTAGATGTTACAGCACAGGTCGCCCCCGAGTTACAACGCCGAATGAGGACCGGTATTTGGCAGTTACTGCCAAAAGAAACAGACGGAGCCCAGCATCAGACCTATCTCGTCAGCTCTCTTCAGCTACCGGTACAACAGTTTCAAGACAGACCGTGTACAGACGCATAGGGCACATTGGTCTATATGCTCGTAGGCCTGTCAGGTGTGTTCCCCTTACCGCAACTCACTGTCGCCTGCGATTAACCTGGAGTAGAGAGCATGGATTGTGGACACCGCAACAGTGGTCTTGTGTGATGTTTTCCGACGAGTCCAGATTTAGTTTGCAGTCTGATTCTCGCCGGACTTTCATATTGAGAGCGCCAGGTACCCGTTACCACCAAGAGAACACCATTCAAAGACAACGTTACGGTGGTGCAGGATGGCTCGTTTGGGGAGGAATTATTCTTGGTTCCAGAACTGACCTGCATGTTCAGAGTGTAACGATGACAGGCCACATCTATCGGGATGTCATTCTGGAACAACATGTACGTTTGTATCGGGACGCGATGGTTGCTGAATTTCTGTTTATGGATGACAATGCCCGTCCTCACCGTGCAAACATTGTAGACGAATGCGTTCAATCGGAGGATATCACCCGTATGGATTGGCTAGCATACTCACCGGACTTGAATCCAATAGAGCATGTGTTGGATATGCTTTGATGACGAATTGCCGCCCGTCAACCCCCTCCCACTTGTCTACCGGAACTTCGGAGGGCATTGCTTGATGAGTGGTGTAATATTCCCAAGATCAGATTGATAATTTGATACTCAGCATGCGTAGGCGTTGTAAGGCCTGTATTGCATCGTCCGGGAGGCATACTCCGTATTAACCATCATACTAACCATGTTATACTGTTTTTTGTAAATAGGTTCTTTTTTAAAATTTGCTACAGGGAGTAAAAATCGCTATTTTTATTAATTATGTCAAACATATAGCATCTTTTTTGCTCTTTACCTTTTGTT
This sequence comes from Trichonephila clavata, assembly GCA_019973975.1. Classification (NCBI taxonomy): domain Eukaryota; kingdom Metazoa; phylum Arthropoda; class Arachnida; order Araneae; family Nephilidae; genus Trichonephila; species Trichonephila clavata. Next base: position 2,846 of record BMAO01013787.1, read on the forward strand.
TATTAAATAGACTTTACAAATAAGCCAAATTTGTTTTGCTTCTGTCTCTTACTTTGCCTGAACTTCATTGTCCTTAATTTTTTGACATGAGTGTATAAGACTAACGACCCCGAGGTGATTTTCTCTTTGTAAAACAGGAACAACGCGCCCCCAGGATTCCATAGTGATTTCATCTTTATTTTCGACCCTTTTAACTTTGTCATTTTATCACCCTATTTCTTTTCCTTTTCCGTTTATGGAACTTTATCTAGATCAAAGATGTATGATGCTTTATCTTCTTTTTCTTTGTAAATTAACAATTGTTTTGCGCAACTTGGTCAAATACGTCGCTTGCTTCAAATTAATCAAAATATTATTTCTATAAAATGCAGCTAAGGCAGTAGCGTAATGTATTCCCCGCAACCCCTACTTTGTCATGGTGTAGGGAAGGATTTCAGGGGTCCAAAGCCTGATTGACGCCAAGTACGTATGGTTTTGCAATCCTTTGTAAGATCCGACTTGGCGCCCAAAACCTGACTTTGCAGGGGGGGGGGCTAATATTCGTTACGCCCCTGACCTAAGATGAGTAGCAACAGAGTGAGTAAAATTTTAAATTTGCCTACATGTTCATTCAAATAATAAAACTATGGAGTTGCTTTTAGACCAAAGGTATAATTAAATATTTGCTCTTTAATTTATGGAAATTAATACATATTCTTAAAAATTTTTTTTAAGGAATTGTATTTTTAAATATTTTGACTAACATTGAAACGTAACAACGAAAACTTATTTCATTTATAAAACTTTCATTTTATAAAATTTAACTTTTTATTATATTTTATTCTTCAAATCTTGTAAGTTTTCAATAATTTCTCAGCTCTTGGAAGAAATATGGGGCTGTAATGTCTGGCTCGGAAATACGTAAAAGAAATTTTCCATCACAGTTTCGCGAGTTATAAAACCAGGAATTCCCGTTAACCCTTTCACGTCTAAGGGAGACAATTTCTTCTTGGTGATTGTCGTATTTTAAAAATTGGTGATTGATGGATTGGATTTAAAATTAGTGATTGTCTATCTAATTATAAAATTATCAGCATTTTTATACACAATGTTATAATGGAACTTATGCAGAATGCAATTACGTAAAAGGGTAACGCTTAGGAAAAAAACCTCTCGAATCAATTGGCGCCAATGATAAAACATTCTCGGGATGTATTACTTATTTTTTTTACGGGATTTTATTACTTATTTCAAATTATTGATTCAAGTAATAACATATTTCTGTGTTTTTCCACATATTTTATGTTATTCGGTACGAAAATTTTTAGTAATAATAAAATATATTTGAACAAATGAAAACAAATACCTGATAAAACTACACATTAATCTAAACAAACTACACATCATTATGTATTTTCCTTATGATTTTTGTTTATTTTTATAATACTTTTATGTCTAAGCAAACTAAAATAAACCATTATTAATATTATCTCTCAGAAACCTTATGTTCTTCTCATGGTTAAGATTTCGGATATCCAGAATTTTTTTAGAAGGGTTTCGCCATATAGAGGGGCTGATGCACGTTATATCTGTTGAGGTTCAAAATCCAAAAGATGGCGTGGAAGTATAAAAAAGGTTCTTTATACATATTTATCAGCTTCCAACCACTCAAAAATTGACAAATTTGTAGAGTAGGACAGAGAGCCACTGAGAATTATACTGCGTGCCACACGTGGCACGCATGCCATAGGTTGCAGACCCCTGCACTAGACCGTGATCTTGACCACTAGGCTACCACCGCCAAAGATCTTAGATGAAAGTCAGCCACTAAACGTACATTGAGATTTATATAACACAAATATTTCTTATTGTTATTTTTATTCACATTTGTATCTAACAAAAGAGACCTTCGTATTTACTGAGCTTATTTTTGCTGTCCACTACGCGAATGTGGTAGTGCGATAATATAGTTTTATAAAAATTTCTGCTTCGTTAGTTTTGTACTACTAAGAAAATTTACTACATAGTTTGTTTTCTATTACAAGGGATATAGCAGAGAAAGTAGAATTGTTAAAATGAATTTAGGTTTAGATTATCATTCAAATACGTTCGCAATCTATTACGTGTGAAATTCGGTTACTTTCTCCAGTAATTTATGAAAAAAAATTGCTATTTGTTTCACTAGTTAAAATATTTTCAAAGAGCAATTCAATATTCGATTCATTTCAGTGCATTTTAGTTCTTATTTTTTGTTTTTGCTGAAAAAAATAATAGGTAATATGAAAAATAAGGGGTGTAAAAACGAGTCTTTATTTTTTTACGAATTTAATTAAATGTGAACCCCCTTCCCCCAGAATAAAATGTATTTCTTTAACTTTGTCTTTTTTTATTTGAAGAATTACCATTTCTGACTGAAATCTTAAAAATAACTAATTCATTAATTAGTTAACGATGGGGTAGAAAATTTTTATGCACAGTAACTTAAAAATGTTATATTTTCTTAAAACAAAATGAAGTTTAATGTTCTGTATTTACTACCTATTCATAAAACTCTTAATGTTATAATTCGACATTACCTTTTATTAGTCTCTGAACGTTTAATAAACCTCAAAGACAGTACCTGTTTTTGAATTTCATTACTTTATTTCATATATTAATTTTGTACCTCTAGCTCCAGTATCTAGTATGTTATATGGAATCATTTAAACTATTATGTATCGTCAAATTTTAAATTTAGATTTTGAAGCATGAAATATAAGGCAGATTATATTTTATCTTCACCCAAATCTATTTTTAATGCCCTCTTTTATAAGCTTCACTTGTATGTAACGGAATCTTTGAACTCTATTTTTACCTACTTTAAAACGTCAGGTTAATTCGAAATTTTGTTCAATTGTCCAGGTTCGATGTCAATACAATAATTTAATAATTTTTTTCCATTGTCTTGATAAGCATTTCCCATTTTCAGATCCCATCCCGCATCTGGGGACTCATTTCAGATCCCATTTCCAGATTTGGCGGCTAAAAGATTAAGTAACAACTTAGTTCGATTAAATATAAAAGGGTGTTTTTTAGTTTTTTAAAACTATAATTTATTATTTTATTTGTTAATTTCAAATTCCTCGACTACTAGTCCGCGATAGTTTAGTGCAGAGGTCGGCAAACCACGGCTCTTTGTAAAGACGGTTGCGGCTCTGCAGACTTCTAGCTAAATGAATTACTAAAAAAATAATTATATCTACTAAAAATAATTGTTTTCTTCCTCTTTTTCTATTATAATTATGTATTGAAAAGATTAACCTTATATGCGTCAACAATTAAACATTTGATTGGTTTAAGATATCTGTATTAAATTGTTTCCTATTATTTCCTAAGCAGTGAAATTTAATTCTATGTCATTGAAAGTCTAATTTATTGGTAGGAAATGTCGCCAAGGGACGACATTCTTCTAAATGATTTCCAGCAACGTTTGCTTATTTGCATACATGAGGTAGGGAGCACTCTCGAATGTGAGCAAGTGAGACACATATATCCCCATCAAAGGAGACAAAAATACATTCCGTATTTTGCGACATGCTTAAAGGTCATTAAAGAGATAATTGAAATGACTATTATATGCAAGAAGAATTAAAATCAATTTTAATGATTAGCGTAAACAGGAAATTTTAGAATAAAGTTCTTATGATATTATTGGTCGGAACATATTTTCACGACGCTTGAAAATTTAATTTCTAGCGAAAAATCGTACTGTCACCTGTATGATGTTCAAGGCTAAGGCCAACGACAGGCGTACATCTAGAAGTCCAACCTGTCTCAGGCTCAGGCAACTTTCCTTCCTTCCTTCGGGAAGGACAAGACAACAACAAAAGCCTGAGATAATACCTAAAGTAAATGACTTTAAAACATAAGAGTATTGCATGCGCACAATTCAGGTTATAAGGAATTTACATCCCTTCTTCCCTGTGACCCGGCTAGAGGTGTGGGAGGAACTAAATGATCAGACGACATGATGAACTTCAATTATTTTATTTATCATTCTATTCAACTCAGACACAAATAACACTCTAAATAAGATAACTTGGATCAGTCAGAGAACGGGGGTGAGACCAGATTGAGTGGGGAGAATATGTTCAATCATGCAGATCTACCTTTAAGGTAATTTTATACAGAGCTTATTTATTTAATGACCGCCCTAATAATTTCCCTCTCTAACATCAACTTGTTTACAGATCACAGTACCTGAACTCTTGCGGTCTTCTAATCCGTGCGGTGATTTTAACACGGCTGCAACATTTAAACTAAGCACTTTCTTAATCTTCCAACTTCTCGCTTCCTATACTATTTACGCATACGTTTCACTGCCGATTTAATTCACTTCTCATCTATTCACAATTCACTTTACTAACTTCCAAACTCGCGAATACAGAATATATATACTAAACTTAATTTGCATAATCACGCTTTCTGTCTTTGGAGAAAGTTGGTTGAAAAAATGTTGGCCCAAAAGAATTCTCCAAAGGTTAATAGTAGGAACCGTATAGATCCGTCACACAAGGTTTTTTTTTTTTAAAAAAAAGGGGTCCGGCGAATTTACGGCGAATGTAACTTAAAATAAAAAAATGCCGCTTGAAAGTATAGGTGCATGTTATAACCCTGATTTCACGGCAATCTAATCCTTAAGAACTGATTTATTGGTGGAGGAAAACACTAAATAAAAAAAAGTCTGAGTATAAAAGTTTCTTTTTTTAAAAATGAGTATTTTTTATTTTAATATTTTTTAAATAGGTCACTAACTTAATAATTTAATTTGGAATGTTTTGTTTCGTATTTTTCAATCGATGCACGCTTGCAGTCATGTTTTAATCGGTAACTGCTCATTTTTCAATACAGATGCAGTTAAATACTTTATAGACGTAATTATATCTATCTTTATCTATCAATTCATTATATAAATATATCATTTTTTTATTTATTTTTTTAAAACAAAAGTCGAATAGTGTGAATACTTTTAACATTTTTTAAATCTCAAATATATACAGTTGCTCACTGAATCAAGAAGGACGCGTGAAAACAAAAGCATAAAAATTTATTATGATCCTTTAAAAATAGGACATTAAGAGTATTAATTTCGCTGTACATTAATTGTAGATAAAAATGCATAAATAATATCGGCGTATTGAGTGAAATTTTTTTTTACAAATAATTTTTTAAGCTATTTTAATTTTTGAAGAAAGCCGCAGAAATGTTTTAATACACAATTAGAACGATTTTATTTTGATTTTACTCTTTTTCAATAACTTTTTTAAGAATTAAGCAATGAACTTATAGTATAAAAATACGTATATATGTATGATAATATATTAATGCTATAAACAATAACACGAAGTTATGGTTTAATATTTATTTTAACTATATGAATACCCTGCAATTGCTTAAGAAACAGTATTGCAGTACCCTGCAATTGTTAAGTAAACAGTAACAGTACAGTACTTTAAATTTTAATTATTTTTGTATAATCAAATATTAACAGCATTAAAAAATTTTTCTCAAACAAATTTCTTTTGCAAAATATATATCGGCGCTCTTCAGCTATCTTTTACAAAAACGTTCTGTTACACATGATTCATTACTCATTAAGTATTTACACACAATCGATTTATTTCGATATCCAATCTTTCAGTATTTAAATGTTAAATAACTTTATCTAAACCCATTAATAGACATCTAAGCAAATGATAATGTTTTTTCCCTAAATCCATCATTGTATTGATAAACTATTTTGATAATCTTATTCAGTGTACAAGCAGTAAATCCAAACATTTTTTTCTGAATATTAACAATGCATTTTGCATCTAGAAGAAAAGCAAAGAAACAATCAAGCACCTTTTCTTCGAGTGAAGAAAATACAATGCGAACTTCTTTGAAAGCTTCCTGGGAAAAACTTATAATTATTAGAATCCGACTCTTTCATTTCGAGGCAAATTTTCTAAAGGCCGATGATTTCCATCTTTCTTAATGTCCGACCGCAGACGGTGACCTGTCACAAGCAAATGAGCCATGAGCTTCCGGTCTCTATTGTTGTTAGAAGCACACTCGCAGAGCGCAAATTAATCATGGAAAACAAATCTTACTTTCGAGAAAATTTCCCATTTCCACGTTGCTTACGGACAATTGATACTAACTGTAATAATACACACACTTTTCTTCACTCTAGCTATACTTTTGATAGACAATTTCTAAATTAAATGAAGTTTAAAAGAATCCTTCTTTGAAGTACCGTAACGCTTTGCACTTTTTTTGAAGGGCGGGTGGGTAGAGAGGAGAATAATAAATAAAAAAGTTCAGAAGAACATAACTAAATTTTTTTTAACTGAACTTATTTATTAAAAAAATTTTAGTTTTGTGTTGGGATTTTAAAAATAATTATTTAAAAATGTAGTAAAGTTACCCAATTGCTTAAGATTTTCTATAATAAATAGTATTTACAGCAAAAAGCACAGTTGAAATTTTCAAGTTTTCACCTTTGAAGATATTTATGTAATTAGAAACAAGTTATTTTGGATTTTTTAAAAACTTTTTGGGGGTATTTAAAATTTTTTAACATTGAAGCTATTCATAGAGACAGAGCACACACACACACACACACACACACACACACACACACACACACACACACACACACACACACACACACACACACACACACACACACACACACACACACACACACACACACACACACACACACACACACACACACACCACACACACACACACACACACACACACACACACACACCTCTCTCTCTATATATAATAAAATAAAATAAAATAATAAGAGAAACACAAAATTGTACTTCCCATTGTATATATATATACAGTGGCACTCTCTCAGGAATTTTTCAAGGGGGGGGGGAGGTCTGAAAGTCTACCATTCTCGTATCACACTCCTATACGCCGCCAAGCATATTCTTTTGATTTTGCCGATTGTCGGGAGCAAAAAACAATAAAAATAAATTATTGAATTAATAATTAGCATTAATTAACAAAATAAATTATAAACAACAAATAATTAAATTTTACGTGCTTTATTCATAGGATTATGATCAATCGGAAAAAAAATCAAGTGTGACGGGGGTGGTCCGGACCCATGACCCCCGTTGTGTGTGACTTTATATATATTAACATTAAAGTGCCCATTTAAAGTTGAGTAAATAGTTTATTCCACTGGATGTATACAGAATTTTTTTATGCTTTGGGGGGGGGGGTTATAATTAAAAAAACACGTCGACAAACGCCCCGAGAAGCGTAATCATTATGCTAAAAATTAAATATCTGTTGGTGCATGAGGGATGGGGTTTGAATTCTTAAACGCCACTGTTTTTCGTGAGCCACTGATTTAATGAAATTTATTTTATATGAGTGAATATTAACGTCACGCTGTTCAGCTACAAGAGGGGTTTTGGTGACGGACCTCGTAATTTTGAACCATGGTCAAGTGACGCGGACGACACCTGATCTGGCACCCCTCTTCTAACTACCACACCATGGGAGGACGTTTGAGCTCTCGACAGATTTAACGTGCATCGCTTCCCGACACGGCGGGTCTTCATCTTCAGTGGTACTGGGCTCGAACTCACGACACGCCAGCCACGAGTCCGTTACCCTGACCCCTAGGCTACCGTGACCGCTTATTTTATATGAGAAAGAACTCTCATTTTCAGAGAGTAGTGACTTGTCACGTGATTTAAAAAAAGTTCTGTTACATAAATTGTAAGTAATAAATCATCGAATTAAAAATTTGGAAGCATTTTCTTTATTAAAAATCCTTCACTATCTTCGTATAAGATTTATAATTCTAATTATTAATAAATAAAAAGATAATTTTATGAAATTGGAAAGAAAAGTAATGTCTTATTTATTTTCAAGGATAAAATTTTCGGAGATATTTATCATACGCATTTATTTTGTTTTAATGAGTCATATTTTTCGATAAAATTGTTATCTTACTGAAATACTTATTTCACAAGCAACTGATGTATTGTTTATAGTTCTAGAAGAAATTTTATAATTATCGTATTATATTATATTTAATCGATTTTTAGATTTATAACGAGTATTTTTAGAAGAGGAGATTTCTTTTCTGTGAAATGCAATTATTTTTAATAGAGATTTCTGAAATCAAAAATTGAATTTAATTTGAATATAAAGTTAGTGCAATTTTCTAAATTTCTCTTAAATCTTCAATATTAAAATATGTAAAAAATAAAATAAAAATAATCTCTTTTTTTCAAAGAATAATTTTAATATTCTTGTGTGTTCTATATCAAACATACAGTTAATGATCAATTATTTCATAGTGCTATTCATTGAGTTTCCCTCATCTTCAAGCAAAACCTTTGCCGATTGTGATTATTATTAACAAACACGTATTGTAAATGAAAAAATCCCTTTTAAAAAGTTATGGAATCTGTTATAGCTATACGCTAAGATCTATACTCAGAAGTCATTTTCAAATACCCCCTCCCAAAAAAAATCCCAACATTAAAAATTAAAATTTCCGTGGTTATAACATGTATATAAATTTACTAGCCATTAGTTTTCCACTTCGCTGGGTATTTCATGATGTTGTATGAATATATATACTGTTTTTAAGTAATTGATATACGTCTTATCACTAAGGTTTCATATGTATTTTCTCCCGCCATTTAATTTAGTAAGGGCTTGAATTTCTTACACTAAAGTCAATTTATTTCTTACGTCCCCGCAACTTCCTTTTAGGAGTCGATTTTCGTAAATACCGTTCTTAGCTAATCTCTACTCAACAAAAGAAACAGACTTACCAAATTTTGGATACATAGGTTTAATAGTTCAAAAGCGGGAAGTTGATCTATAATGCCTCCTAAACCATTGGAACCTCTCTTAAGATTCGATAATTGCAAAACCCGTTCCTAAGAGTTACTTAACAAAAGAAACAAGCTCACAAAATTTTATAACTGTGGGTCTAATAGTTTGGGAAATCTCATGAGATGAGTAAGTGAATTGCTTTTTCAATTCTTACTATTAGTTCACTTTCTCCCTATATATATAAACTGCTGTTTGTAAAAAATGCAACACCTTGAAGGAAACACCAAATTTAAATTAAATTTAATGCACAAACGACTTGTATTAGTACAAATAACTGACGAAATTTTCAAAGAAAAAAAAACAATATTAAGTGTCCGAAATCAGTATTTGGTGTTGCCACCATGCGCTGCAATAAGTGTTGCTATACGACGTGGCTTGGAGTCAAACAGATTTTGAATGTCTGCTTGTGGAAAAGAATTCCATACTGCTTGTATGCGTAGCAAAAGTTCGTCTTTTAAAACTGCAGGACGCGGATCACGAGGGAGATGCCGAGCAATTAAATCTCACACGTGCTCAATAGGCGATATATCCGGCGAATAAGCAGGCCTAGGAAGAAGTTGTATGTGTTCGGCTAAACAGAAGTCTCGAACAGTCTTTGCAACAAGTGGGCGTGCATTATCCTGCTGAAAGATAGCTCTAGGGATGCCTTGAAGGAAGAGAACGTCTTCAGGTTGTAGCATTTCATGGACGTACCTGTTGCTATTGAGATTACCCTCAATTCCTAGCAAATTGGATCGTCCATGATACGAAATCGCACCCCAAACCATAACTCCGGGTGTTAGGCCACGATGTTGTTCTATAACGCACTCTGGAAGGCAACGTTCACCGGCATAGCGTCTAACACGAATGCGGCCATCATGGTCCCACAAATTGAAGCGTGATTCTTCTGAAAAGACAACTTGGTGCCTATCAGCTTGCCAGGCTCTGTCAGCAAACCATTGCAGACCCAGCCGTCGATGGTTTGCCGATAGGGAGATCCTGTATAAAGGCACCCTTGCACGCAATACACGGAGCAGCAGACGTTGATGAATTGTCGAAGCCGATATTAGTACACCTATAGCAGTAGACCAACGTGCTGTCAACTCCCTGAATGAAGCTGTACGGTCATTCACCGGTGTCGATCGTCGCGCGCTGACGACACCTTCCATCGTCCACAGCCGGTTTTTCGAGTTGTTCGGTGCTCGTCGATCCACTGCTTCCAAACTCGCATCACTGTGGAACTGTTCCTCTGCACACGAGCTCCTATTGCGAGATAGGGAAATCCTCCTTCTCGAAGACCGATAATCCGACCCCGTTCAAACTGCGTAAGTTGTTGGAATTTCTCCTTATTTCGTCATGGAGACATACTTAGGTCTCACTCAACGTTCACCACTAACAAATAATCATTAACTATTTTCAACGTCCCGCTACAACCGTCTATTTATACGCTTTCAACATCAGTTCAGACGGCGCTGCGCCCGCCACGCATGCGCGGTGGCTCTGAAATTTTACTATTTTACGTAACATCCCATAATTGATATTACCTGCAAAGTTCATTTAATCCTGATGATTCATTCCTTCATGGTGTTGCATATTTTACAAACAGCAGTGTTTTTTCTTCACATACACACACATATTATATATATATATATACATACACTGGTGTCCAAAAGTTGAGCATAATTGATAATTACGTGAATAAAGAAGGAACTGTAAATCAGAATGGCGGGAGTAAAATGCGAGTGTAAAATGGTTATAAAATAAGGAAGCAAATCAAAAGAATGATAATAATTAATTTTACTATCCAAAGTAGCAGTTTGAAAGAAAACTGAGCATAGCAAGGATTCACACTTTAAAGAAAAAATGAAAGAAAACATTAAATAAAATACTGATGCTGCAGTTTAATAAGGCGTGTGGTCACCTCTGACAGCCAGGCACGCTGCACAGCGATGTACCATACTTGCTATGAGATGATGCATGAGTTGTGGGCTCAAACGGTTCCAAGCTTCTTGGAGAGCTCTCTTCAGTTCTGTAATGGAGCTTGCTGGGTGCGAAAGGGCTGCAATTTGTCTCCAGAGCATATCCCATACATGCTCGATAGGATTTAAATCAGGGGAGTTCGCAGGCCACGACATGCGCTGGATGTTTTTCGTTTTAAGGAAGTCATCAATCAGCATCGCTCGGTGACATGGCGCATTATCATCCATGAATATGAATTTAGGACCAACAGCACCACGAAACAAGTAAACAAAAGGCTCAAGAACTTCGTCTCTGTATCTTTGAGCAATCACAGACCCTGTGTCAAAGAAATGGAGGTCTGTGTGGGCTTGCATCATGATGCCTGCCCATACCATTACTCCCCTTGATGGAAAATGATGTCTTTCCGTTATGTTTCTTGGTTCAAAACGTGTTCCACGTTCTCTCCATATCGTTACCCGCCGAGAATCACTACTCAGACTAAACCGGGACTCGTCACTAAACATTGGCGCACTCTCCCGCACTTCAATGTTGATCTTCCAAACTCCAGTTCAAACGAATGCGTTTATGCGCAGACGTGAGGGGAATGCAAACTGCTGGTCTTCTGGCATACAAGCCAGCATGATTGAGTCTCCTGTAAACAGTTTGTCTCGAAATTCGTATTCCTGTGGCGACTGTGAGCGCCGACCCCAGTGCTCTGGCAGTACTGCCCCTCTGACGTCGCGCACTTATTACCAGATATCGGTCTTAGCGAGGGGTTGTGACTCTTGGTCGACCTGATACTGTTTGTCGGGTAACATCTCCCGTTCTTTGAAACCTCTGTCACAGTCTTGAGATCACAGACTGGTCCACATACAGAATTTGAGACACTTTGGTTTGTGATCGTGAGGATTCCAGCTTTCCAAAGATTCTTCCTTTCGTAAACGTCCAATTGGCATTTTTGTACCATCATTCATCTTGTTTGATGGTTAACAACGTTCCTTCGCACAGGAGTTGCACGAAACTTGTCTGAACTGCCTATGCTGCGTGAATCGGTTTCTCAGCGTTCCGACATGCACCGGTGTTTCGCGCAGGACGTAGTCGACTGAAAACTTTTGCATAAACCCAATGTTTCTTCTTCACCCAATTAATATCCTCAAGAAATTTGGAATAATTTTACGTATATTTACTCCATGTTTTTCGCATACTACGATTTATGCTTAGCTTTTGGACACCTGTATATATATATATGCATATATATATAATCAAAATTTCTCTAAAAGAGAAAGATGAATAAACATGATTAAAACTGAAATGAATTGCAATTGCAAGATAACCAGACAAAAGATTTTAAAAGGATATATGAAAAATTAAAATAATAATGTTAAATATAAAAAAATATAAAAGTATGAATGCTACAGTATTATAAACATTGCTGACTTAGGACAGCTTATATATAAAATAATTTATATAAAAGTGTGGGGTTGAACATGTTTTGTGGCCAGCCAACCTTTTCCCTTTCTGTTAATAATACTGAGCAAAACCTATTGAAAATAATGGATAGAAAATCTATATCCATTATGAGAAAAAGGTAACTTACCTAAAAGTTGCATTCAAAAATGCAGAGCCTGCGCTAAATCTGAGTACAATAAACAAATTATTGCCAGATTCTGGACCCAAATACAGATTCAAAGCATAGGAATGGCTGAATAGTAGCTCTTGGCAAAAATATGAAGAGAATAGAAATAATAAATTAAGAATTTTAAACATACTATCATTATCTTAGGGACACTAAGATTACATATGATTTAAATATATACAAATTGTACAAGGGGTGATCAAATGAAAAGGTACGAAACGACACGGTGGGTACAAATATAGACTTTATTCAAAATATACACCATAGGCCTCAGCACAACGATCCCACTGATGAACAAGCCGCAGGATTCCTTGCTCCCAGAATTCCTGTGGCTGTGACGAGACCCAGTCCTTCACAGTGTCCTTGAGTACGTCGTCCGAGTTGAAGCGCTTTCCTTTCAGGTGTTTCTTCAGTGGACCAAACACATGGAAATCGCAGGGTGACATGTCCGGACTGTAGGACGGATGGTCCAACGTCTCACATTGGAACTTGTCCAGTTCCATTTGTGTGACTCTGGAGACGTGTGTATGCGCGTTATCATGGAGCAGAACCACGCCCTCCGTGAGCAGCCCCGGTCTTTTATTCTTGATGGACCTGCGTAGGCGTCGGAGTGTCTCACAATACACATCGGAGTTAATGCTTTTTCTGTGCTCGAGTCATTCTGTGCTCGCATCATTTGGACGCCGCTTTTTATAAGAGCCTTTGCTCTCTCCTGCGCATGCGGGCACCCGCGCATGATCCGATCCCAGTCAGAGTCTCCAATGACATCCCGAGATGTCTGGCTACATTCTCCCTTGGCGGAATATGCAAATATTTAACTGTTTCATTTTTATGTCGTTTCGTACCTTTTCATTTGATCACCCCTTGTATATATATATCTTGTTAAAATTTTCAATCGTTAATGAAATACTTTCTATTCATCCATTCAAGTTGAAATACATTTTTGTATTTTTTCAAAATACATTTCGAAAAACTTGTAGTGGATTTCACTAGATGTTAATACAGTTTTTCAAACATTAATACACTAATTAAATTAAAATATGAATAAATAGTTACAAAAATAATAGTCCAACAGCATATATAGAAAGGATAATCGTTTGTAGTGTCCCTGTAGCGCAATCGATAGCGCGTTGGATTTCTAATCCATGGGGGATGGTCTAGTTTCAGAGAATATTTTTCACTATACTATTTTATTAGAATAATTAAATTTAATTAATGAATAAATAATAACAAGCAAACAAAAAATAATCCAACACCATATTTAGAAAGGAAAATATTGCAAGGACATATTTATATCAATTGTAACTATTTAATAAAATGTAACTAAAATAAAATTTTTCATTGTTGACCTAAGTAGGAATTGACTTAAAATATTTTTTATAATACTTGTTTTTCCTTTATATATATAGATAATACTACTTCTTAAAGATATGAAATATTTTCGGAATAAGTTATTTTTTATTTCAAAGGGTTCAGCAAAATAATGAATTTCGCGTGACCCAGAATATAGAATATGCTTTATATAGATAGGACATAAAGCATACAACATATTTTATACAGGAAAAATGGATTATAATTAAAGTGAAATACATGTTTTAATGAAAAATATTACCTCTTTTATGGCACAGTAAAGCCAGAGTGCAAAATTAATATTCGAATATTAATATTCTTACTGCATGGATATTATTACTGCAATAACATTTGGCAAACTTTAAGTAAAGAAGGCAAAAGATTCTTTGAAACCTATCTATGTTTTTACTGATTTCAAGATTTCTAATTTGATTTTAAAAATATTTCTTAAGTAAAAAGAAAATAAATGAGAAATGTTATTCTTTAAACTAAATTTTATCTATCATAATAATAAAAAAAAATATTTTAAGGATTTATCATGAGTTCCATATTTTAATGAAGAACTAGAAATTCTAGATAAATTAAAAGAACGTTGGATACTTAAAAGATTATTGATAAACTACCAGTTATCCGCCCGCTTCTTCGGATATTTCAGGATGATATATATATTAATCGATATCAATATAGATTATTGATATCTAAGTCCATGCAGTAAGAGTTCAATTGTTTTGAAAAGCATTCTTATAGTTCTCCCCCTCTTGATTCAAAAAGGACAGGACTCTTAAAATTGAAGAAGAATGATCTCTTACCTTCCCGTAACCCCCTCCTCCCAACTGGATTTCCACAAAGCCTAGTTTTAGTGAATCTTTACTCAACAAAATAAACATGCTTGCCAAATTTCAAGTCTAAATATAATAGTACAAAAACAGAAATTCTTTTTATCTATAAGCCCCGTACCTCCTTTGAGAATCGATCTCCGTTTGACCTGTTTTCAGAGGATCCAATTCAACGAAAGAAACATGCATGCTAAATTTCATATTTGTATGTCTAGTAGTTCAAAAACGGGAATTTTTTTATCTATAAGCTCCAGTAACTCCCCACTTTCCCACAGAAGTCGATTCCCGTAAAATCCCTTCTTAGCGGATCTCTATTGAACAAAAGAAACATGCCTACCAAATTTCAAGTATGTGGTTCGAACAGTTCAAAAACAAGAATTTTTTTAAACCATAACGCCCCTTAACAATTCACAAATCCCTTGGGAGGCTCGATTTAGGGAAAAACTGTTCTTTTCCGTGAAAGAAATATGCTTGCCAAATTTCAGGCTCAAATACGGGCATATAACAACCTTTATTCCCTCGCATTGTCCCTTGAGGGTCAATTTTCACCGAGCCTTTTTTTTTTGTAGCGAATCTCTACTCTATAAAAGGAACCTGCTTACTAAATTTCAAGTCGGTAGGTCTAATAGTTCCGGTGATATCGTGATAAGTAAGTCAGTCGCTATGCTTCTTTACATATGCACATAGATTTAAGCACCGAAATGTCACCAAACTTGAAGAAAAACTAAAAAACTCCCCCTTTGTGTGAGTAATACTAATTTCTTTTTCTCTTCTTAATTTTAACATATTTTTCTTATAATGTTTAAACCAAATCTAAAAACAACAAAAAATCCCCATATCTCCATTTTTTTAAAAAAAAGTTGTCGCAGTAGTCGGATACCTTAATTAAAAAAATCAATCTACTACATACTGACATGCAGAATATTAAGGGTTACCGTATTCTGAATTTAGCCGCATCTCTGCAAGTAATTACGGCGTTGTGTTGTGCAAGTTAGGATAATTGAGAAAATCCTCAGTTTAGTTGTGATCATCGTCACTTGATTGAAGTTTGGAAATACACGAGTTCCGACGCGCGCGTCAGTAGCCTTTGGTAGGTTTAGGACAATGTACATTTAAATAAATCATTAATTTATTCTCCCATATACTTACTTCAATAACAAAACCACAATATGGAAGAAAATGAATTTATAACTTCGTTTGTAGAAAAAATTTCGATAAGAAGAAAATAATAGAAAATATATTATTAATTAAAATTACAAAAATTTAATCTAAATAATTATATGAAGTGATTTAAAAAACAATTACAGCCTATTTATACTCCCCCTTAAAAATAGAGAGCGTTATTGCTCAAGTACTCCACTAAAAATCACCGGAAAATAACGGCATTATTAATTCTTTGAGATGATTGAGTTATATATACTTTTAAAACATTGATATGCTGATATTGATCCTTTAAGACAATATGAAAATTCTCCCTTGTTATTTATATACTAATTGATAACATTATAAATGCTGTTTTATGATTACATTTTGATTATTTAATTTTTTTATTATTTTCTTGCCTATTTAATATTGTTACTGAAGAAAGTAATTCAATGTACTCTAATTTTGTAGAAAAGTAAAGTCTGTGCACACATATAGTAGCTCTCAATTTGTCCTTAACACATAATTAAAGCATATTTTTTTTTTTTGCTAAATATCTGTTGGCTTTTTTTGAAAAAACAAACATTTTCTTTGTAAAAATAGCAAATGTAACGATATCTTTTTTTTAATAAAATTTCTTATATACGATATGTATATAATGTTATATATATATATGACACTATATATATTGCTGTTTTATACATGTGATACTCCTGTGTGTGATAAGTACAAAAGATTAATGTAGCTGTAAACACACACACAACACACACACACACACACAACACACACACACACACACACACACACACACAACACACACACACACACACACACACACCACACACACACACACACACACACACACACACACACACACACACACGCACGCACGCACACACACGCACGCACGCACGCACGCACGCGCGTGCACACACACACACACACACATTGTATAGAATGCCTAAGCATTCTATACAATGCCGGACGTTTTTAGGCAAAGTATGAAATATGAGATTTATTACATACTTTGCCGAAACATTGTATAGAATGCCTAAATCTTTTTAGGCAAAGTGTGAAAAAAGGTCGTGATTAGGATATTTATCACTGACTTACATTCCTAGAAGTACAAATGTTATTCTGACAAAATAATGAGACTGCTATTAAAAAAATTATTGCTAAATTGTGATTTCGCATAAAATTCCTTCAGAAGTTCCAAGTCAATAGAAACCATCCTATTTCCCACTAATTACAAGTGCCAATATATTGGCATTCGGAAAAAAATCAAAGTTTTTACTACAATACCTATTTTTAAATAAAGGTGGATGCACAAATTCAATATCATAACGTGTAACATTTTTGTATTTGGTTGAAAGTTCTTTCAGAATTCTATCCCATCCCCATCCCCAGAATCCGAAATTTAATTTTGTTTTTGGCAAATTAAATTCTTAGAACAAGTTCACATCGTCAGAGCTCAGGTACCTTCCCTCTGGGAAGGAAACTGGGTGTCAAAATTACCGGCGGCAATTGGTATCGCCTACATGATGCCGCACTAAAAAGGGATAGCAGCCCCTGGGGAATGTACTAGGTCTGAAAATCTGTAGCCCCATTTGAAAAAAAAAAGAATCCGTGACGTAATACTGTATAGCAGTTCTTCCCAACATTTTTATCTTCCGGACCGGTCAACGTTTGATAATTTTACGGTGGCCCTTTGAGGGTGTGACGTTGATTATTTATATTTTAAATTGTTTTGATTTTATAATTTGCACTAGAATGTCGTTTTTTCGAATCAATTGGGACTGGACACCATTCGGATACGGGGTTGTTCGGATAACCGTAAACCGAAAGCGATCCATGCAGTATATGAAACTGGACACTATACGAATATTGAAAATCATCACATACGGGAAACGTGCTTGAAGAAAAAGCAAAATAGGCGCAAAATGTCGCGTGAGTGAGTATTAACGTCGCACTGTTCAGCTAGCTACACGAGGGCTTTTGGCGACGGACCTCGTAATTTTGAACCATGGTCGAGGACGACACCTGAGCTGGCACCCCCTATCCTAACTACCACACCAAAGGGAGTACTTTTGAGCTCTTGACAGATTTAACGTACATCGCTCCTCTATACGGCTGGTCTTAAGTGGTACTGAGGTCGAACTCATGACACGCCAGCCACGAGGCCGATACCGTGACCACTTGGTTATTGCGGCCGAGCAAAACGTCGCAATTTAACCTTTATTGTGAAAAATAATCACTTATTTTTCGCTGTACCATTGTACACCTTCGTTTTTTCACTGCAGGGTCTCTGACCAGTGGTTGGGGAACACTGTTTTATGGTACTGACGCCTTCTTTAACAGGCTAAATGAGTTTACTTTTATTTTCCGCAAACATCACATCATAGCTATTCAGCAACCAATAGTCACTGGGTTCCTTCTTAGTAGTCATTTTAGCATTTTGTATACCAGTTATTAACTTCTAGTAAGTAATTTCAGTTAAGAAAAAGCCCTTTTTTTGGCAACACCAACTCGAATTTTGGGCAACTAGCCGTCGAATAGTTTCATGTCTATGGACCATGGGTTGGAAACCTTTTAGCTGTTGCATGTCAAACCAATCTACCAATATGATTCAGCGAACCACACAGTAGAGCATTTTTTAAACAATTGAAAAATTTACAAATTTGTTGAGTAGTGCAAAGTGCCTCTGAGAATTGTACCGCGTGCCACATGTGGCACGTGTGACATAGGTTGCTGACCCCTGCTATAGACCATGACACCTTCTCCAACACTATAGCTTGCTCCTCCATTTTCAGGCAGCACAGAAAAAAACCAATTTTTTGTTGAACCAGTTTAAGTAAAATTGAGTATTTTGACATTTCCGAACAAACAGAAAAGTACAACTAACAGATTCTGAGCCTGAGACATGCATTAAAAGTTTTATGTCTTGCCAAATGACAATATTCGAAACGAATCTAAGATGTATTTCATACTTTGCCGGTTTCTTATTAGGTATTCTATAGCAGGGATGGCGAACCTTTTTGAGACATGGGTCAAATTTTGTTTATATTTTTATAGTGCTAGCCCGTGGGTCACTTATGCCCATTTACAACAGAGTTAAGCTTAAAAATGTTTAACTGAATATTTTTAAAGCTAAAAATATTTAAAATTCAATTGGCTTAATGGAAAAAATGGGCGTGGTTTGACGATTTTAAAATTTTTAGTGGGGTTAAAAAATTTTAGTGCTTGGTTTAAAAAGCAATAAGTGTTTAAATGAACAAGAGTAACGAAAATTAAATACAATATTTTTTATGAAATATTATTTATTAGTATATTTATACATATATATGTGTGTGTAAAACAAATTTGATTATAAAGTACTAGCCGTTACCCTCCCGCTTCGCTGGGTATTTCATGATGTTTTTTAAATATATACTGTTTATATATACATAAATTATTGATATCTAAGTCCTAGGATCAAGAATTCCATTGTATTGAAAAATATACTCATACCTGTAACTCTCGCTTCTTGACAGGACTACTAATTTGTATTATCTAATAATCTCTAAAATTGAGTATAGAATGATGTTTGCACTTTCGTAGCCCTATAACCAAGAGGATTTCCTGAAAACCAATTTTAGGTGGATGTCTACTCCATAAAATAAACATGGAAGCCAATTTTTAAATTTAAATCTAATAGAGCAAAAACAAAATTTTTATTATCAATAACCCCCCACCTGTGATTCCGT